>VOQK01039593.1:75134-89022 GCA_015052645.1 Benitochromis conjunctus
TGGTTTTATGCGTTACTATATAATATTTTGTGTTATTAAGGTTTTTTGTTATTTGTTCTCTCAGCTCTTTGGGCAGTTTGAACCAACTTAAAACAATTCAGCGGCCACTTGGAATTATTTGATTTAATTTCAACCTTTGTTACTTTTTGAACTGCTTCGTACCACTAATAGAGAAAATTGTGTGTGGTTAAACTGTAAAGCATGAAATCTATTAAAGGCAGAAGACCGGCCCTGTATTAGCATATTGCCATGCTTCATGCACACTAAAAAATGATGACATTTGGCCTTACACGCATTTTGAACCTCTGTCCAAGCAAAATGTCTTTGCTTAACCCTTTGCACCTCAAAACGATACTTTACTGGAGTCCATTTTCTGCTCAAATGACTTTGTGTGATGGTTAGATGGTTTGTCCACTTTTAGGATGAACTATTTCCTAAAACGAGGTGTTACTCTGTGGGCCACATTAAGCCCAATTTGATGTTATGTCGGTTGGATCTCCTGGTTCACCTTCCTTAGCACATTCTGTAAATATTCTCATTTAAATAACAATCAGTCTGTACAGCTCATGATGTCTTAGGAAAAAAAGTGCAGTTTCAACCAGTTTCTACATTCTACATTCGTCGTTAGAAAGAAATGTTGCTGTAGTAACTCAAATAACCCCATCAGCACGGCTCCTTGGGCTTAAACACATCTCTCTGACGAAGCATGGCAGGCCATGGGTAATGTCTTTTCAGTAAACGGCTGTAAAACTGGATGATTCAGCATTCTAACATTCTCAATATGTGATTCATTCTTTGATGTGCAACAGTGCTTTTGAAGATCGATATGATTATTTGTATTCTAGTTTCGCTCTCACTGTTTCCTGAGTTATTATGATTTGTATGATGTTTTGACCAGTCTCTAAGTCCCATTCCCTGTCTGTCGAAAACCTTAAGAGAATTTCTCATTTTAACTCCCTGGAACTAGGATGAATTGATTTGAGTTTGGTCAAAGGTCACCGTGAAATCGCAAAAGAACAATTTCTGTCCATACAGTCTGCTTCAGTCTGAGGCCTTTGTTAGGGTTTTCTGCAGATGCCATGGCAAATGTTCTGCCACCTAAAACATCATCCAGCATGACCAGTTTGGCACTGGGTCAGCGATGCCATTTTGTTGGATCGGCACACAGACCTCTGTGGGTTCGCCAGCAGTACCTTGGCTTTCATTAGGTAGGTTATAAAATCCACAGACTTCCAGACCTTATCCTGGACACCGGATTCCTCCTTATGTGGCCAGAGTGTGTAGGTAGCTCCTGCAAAACGTAGCCGTTGATGCCACTGACTAGACCTCATGTTCCCCAGACCTGAATTCAATTAAGAACCTCAGGGATGTTAAGTATCTGCACATCAGCCAAACAGCACCACAGATTGTCTAAAAGCTAATTAGATCAGTAATTTCAATGTTTAACTTTGAGAGCTGGGTTCAAAATCACACCAAAAATCCAAGTGTTGATGGTTTTGTTTTCCTCTGATGCCATTTTCATCACAACAAATAACTCAGTGTATGTCAGTAGAAATTTTCAGCTTTAACATTTCATTTCGATGTAGGATGCTCTCTGAAAAAAAAGCTCCAGCAGCATTACTTTACGCTAATCACTGGCAGCTTATCTCTTGTCAGTCACAGCATTCAACAAATGCCACAGTAGAAACAGTTTACTGTAAAGCTTTGCCAAAACTTACAATGGTTAAATTGACAGCATTAGCTTTTAAAAGAAAACCTTGGTTTAACACAAACCCCATTTCAGAGGACATTTGGAGATTGAGTTTCTTCCTTAAATGTGATGCAAGAACTTTTGATGAGGAAAACAGAAGCTGAAACGAATGTTCTGTAAACTGAATCAGCAGGATGTTCTGTTTCAAAATAAATGGACATTTGTGTTGACTCAGATATATGTCTCTTTCTCTGTGGGCTTGGGCGAGTGTGTGTGTGTGTGTATTGTGAGAGAGAGGGAGAGAGAGAGAGAGAGGGAGAGACGATGGGTGCTTTTGCCAAGTAGGGTTGCGTTAGAAAAAAAGCCCCAATTACACAGTCAGGCTCCAGGAGACACTCTGGCTATTTGTTAAGAGAGTTTTATCAGCATGTCAGACGGCCATGAAATGGACTTCTAATTAAATGGCCGTGCTTGGCTGTTGGCTGCGCACCACTTTTGCAAACAATCAAGAATAAACAGCCGTAAAGTCCTAGAGAGACAGGCATTGGAAGCCATTAATGAATGACCGCAGGATATTTTTTATCAGCTTGTTCTGGCGTAGTTGAGTTTTTCCTCGTGCCTGAAGGTATTTTGAAGAAATGGGAACAGGGTCCTTCCTGTGAATAATTTGTTTACAGTCATCTAATCACGGTCAACCACAGACTTTTTTTGCTACATTACACAAAAAGACTGCCTTGTATTCTGTATGAATAAAATGAGCTTGAGGTGAATTGCTTAAACCGCTTCCTAATCTCCGAGTCAAGGATGCCATTGTGAATGTGCTGCAGTTGGTGTAAGGCAAAACCTGGATTGTGCTGAACGTGATAGAGGTGTTTAATAGAGTTAGACGCACAGTGCAAAGATACAGCAAGCGACAACAGAGCAATCTGATCCCAAATTGTAGAGAGAAAGCTCAACTGTACATCTGTCATTATGCAGAAGGGTGGCGGTGGTAGGGTGACCGCTCCATCCCCCCGCTCTTCAAAACCAATCTCTCAACAGATTTGATCTCAGATGACAAAATGAGGTAAATGGGTTTGACAAGTAATAAAGCATTATCTGACTAGTGTACTACACCACATGCACTCCCAAGAGGGTAGTGATAGCTATAAATTACATTTACAGTGGGAAGGCCCTATGGGAGTTCTTACAGGAAGATTACACTCGTACACAATCATGATCTGGTATCTAATGCTGGATTTAACTTTCACTGCATATGAAAAAAATGCACTGATTTGTATTTCCGTGTTTTCCCTATCTCTCTCAATTCTTAAATGACATTTTCTACAGTTTGAGTTTAGGCTTTAGCTACTGGTAGGTAGGGTTTATTACGATGTGCCTTGTAAAGTCTGGTTCTAGGAAGCACTACAAACTAATTACATTCCTGACATGCAATAATAATGATTTATAGGTAGATTTGATTCCAACATGAACCCAGCAGTAGAACTGGAGAGGTTAACCTGTTATTTCCTCAGCTATTCACTGCCTACTGTGAGAATGGATAACAGGTTTATGAGCAATCAGTTCTATTATGACTGATACTTGGCATACACACATATTCATAAATCTGATGAGATTACTGTGTATGCCTATACCTGTCTCTGTGGGAACTATTTGTTGTTGTTGATAGATGATAGTCTGCTAAGTGCAAAAACTCTGATACTGATATGCCAAAGTCAAAGTGAAGCAAAATTAAAATTCGCTATTTTATTGTGGCATCACACATGCCCCGACCTAAGTACTTAGTAGTAATTACTAAGTACTTAGGTCGGGACATGTACTAACATAGTAATTAGAATGTTACTCATGGGTTAAACCACATCCATCTTTGAACTTTTAGCTTGTAGTTGACTGAAGGGTACAGAGAAGAGCTTTGTCACATAGTAGCAGGTCAGTCACCACAAGCTCAATAATAGTTAATTCTGAATTTGTGGTGGACATCCAGAAAAACAGGAGGTCAACCAACCTGGTTGTCAACCAGCCAGAGCAAAGGTCTTGGCACAGTAATTGTTTGCAGTTTGCTGGTGAATGTGCTCCCAAATTCACCATGGTCACACCATGCAGTTCTCTGAGAAATCCCCAAAAATGAAGAGCTACATCTCAAAATCTTCTGGACACACGACGCCAAGTTGGATATGCCATGATACACAGCACTGCGTTTTGGGGAGAACCAAACACCAAGCATATCAGCACAAACACCTCATACCAACTGTCAGCACGGGGGTGGTGATGTGGCCTAGACACCTTGCAGTCTCTGAGTCAGCCATTTAGTCCTCTGCATATCAAGGTATGCTAGAGTCAAATCTATAACAGTGACATGTCAGTCCAGAATCAGCTGCATGACTGTCTGAGCAACAACACAGTCTGGGACCTGAATTTCACCACAGGTGTGAATTATGTTCGTACTGACATGAAAGTAGTTCAGTATGTTCATCATAGTTTGCTGGCATCCTTTTAATTCTTTCTCATGTTTCTGTATGTCTACTAGCCGTTTGAATATTGTTTTTCTCTGCAGACACTTATCTTTTTAGGAACAAGCTTTCCTATAGTGAGCAGCAATATATTATTCAGGTAATTATGGCTCAAACAGCAAGACAAATAATTAAGTTCTAACATGATATTTTTTTTTTATGTTGACTGAATTATCTTAGCGAGCTGTAGATTGAATGGACTTTGAGGTCAAGAGGACCCAAAGGGAAGGATGCAGGAGACCGAATTTACAACCTATAATGGTAATGATCATGTCCAATAATAAAGAAAGAGTCAAAAAGAGATCCATGTTGGGGCAGATAAAGCATGAGGGAACAGAAAAACACTAGAAAGTAAACAGGAATATCACATACTAACACTGACAGACGAAACAAATGATACGGCAAAGAGAGGGCTGGGACTATTTATACACTTGGAACCAATTGGGGACTGGACATACAAGACAGCTAACTTTCAAAGTAAAACAGGAAATGACAACAACCATAACTGAGACAAGGAAAATACTGAAGCACAAACAGAGTGAAAAACACAGAAAGATGAGACACAAAGAGGATAACAACATTCATGAACCAAAACACCAGAAAACACAAAGAAGTACACTCATCCCTGGAGGAGATCAGAAACTCAATATAAGGACAAACAATCACAATAAAATAATGATCACATAATAGAACAGAACAGAAAACCTCAATGGAAACTCATGCATGATGAATAATAACTAAGCATTCCAAATTGAAAACAAGGGTCAAATCCTTGGACCGTGACACATTTATAGCTGGGATTTCATGAAGACATGAATACACATTGTCTTTATAGATACTGTCCTACAGTTATCAGTTAAAGTCAATGATAATAACATCCGGTAACATTGTTGTCATTATAAAAATCCGAATGATAAAGTTCTTTGTCCTCCATTAATTAGATTTATTTAGCCAACTGCAAGACGTGTCAGGTTAAACTTATGTGCAGATATCATGATATCTATGTATGCCACAAGTATCTGGTCTCCTATGGGACTAGGTGGCTGGGCTTTGGTAATCCTTGAACTGCTGAAGGATTCCAGGTGCACTGAGGTTAAGTTACACTGCAGCTGTCCAGCTGAAAAAACACAGGCTAATACGTATGGCCAGAGAGAAGCTCTTTGTTGACTATTGGCTAACTTCCTATCAAGTCAGTGTATGTAGTGCACTGATGCATGCAAACTGCACTATTATTATGAACATCCATGGCTATCCAAGAGTAACTGTTGTTGTACTACTCCACATACAGAAGTCACAGTTTTTCTTATTTACTTCCTATTTATTTATTTAAAAATGGATGATGCAGTTTAACATAGTTTAATATGGAGTGTACAACTGAAAGCTGCACATAGAGTTTACAGCTGTTGCTAATTTTCAACCCCTGCCCACCCCCTAACTGTGTCTGAATCATATTTTAAAATTGCTTAGGCACAGAAATAAGCACCACTGTGAAGGTATCTGTGAATGGGTGATTGAGGCTTTAAGAGAGTGCTCAAAGAAAGTAGCAGGCTTTAAAAGCACCGGTCCTTTGGCGATTTTTAAATCCGTATATTAACATTTCACTCATATGATCTGAAGGAAAATCTTTTGGAAGGGCAGTGCCTCATGGCAAGTCGTATTAATTTCCAGATAATTCAATTAAAAAGTTATCTGAGGTGAGATCTGTCAGACAGCTACTGCAGTCTGTGATGAACCTGTCGGTTAAACCTGTCAGTCAAGTCACCCACACAACCTAACTTTGAGCCCTAACAGTATCCAAAGAGATGAATGATTTAAAATACCTAACTAAATAAATAAATGTGTACTTGTTTTGAAGAGAAAAACATGTTTTTCTACCAGACCTTTTATAACACTGTGATGTTGGGCATTTTAACGTGGCAGCTTCAAGTGGCCATGAAAGGAACTGCAGCTTGGGCACCAGTGCAAGGTTGGCCTCATTTTTCAGCCCAAGGTTGTTACTTGCATAAAACCCATTCAACATATTATGCCTCAAGCTGTAACTCAGCATCTTGGTAAAGGACACATTTGCCAAAAAAAGACATTAGTCAACCTATCATTACAGTTCCTGTCAATGCAAACAGAAAATTGTCTTGCAAGCAACTGCCAAGCTGAACAAAAATTTTTTTTTTTCTTCTTTCGAACCCTCTCACCCCTGGTTCGCCAATTAAACTGAACACAGATTCCATTTAAAAGTCACTGAGCAATCTTCATCAGTCATGCATGCATGTGAGCAAGCACACGTACACCGATGGCTGCACATCGTCTTCAACAGACACACGTACAAACTCAAACAAGAGAGCTTAAGGGAGATTTGTGATCTTGTAAAAACACATTGAGCGACGAATAGCTTGGACTAGTTGCACTTGTCAAACAGCACCTGCAGCATGTGCCTTTCATGTTTTGCAGGCACAGCAGTGATGGAAAAAAAAAAGGACACAGAGAAAGGGGGGGCAGAGTGACTGTCAATATTAGACAGGCATTAACAAGTTGTGATGTAGTGCTTTCATGACAAACTGTAGTGAATATTCCATGAAGCTCTTGGGTAGAGCTCATGCATGTCAAAACATTTGTAAGTGAGGTTTCTTAAATGTGGAGGCTTGACTTTTTTGAAAAATAAGAGCTTATTTTTAATTAGTCCCTTTTAGTTTGAGGCACATACATCGCACATATTTCACATTTTGTTCAGTACATGTTTTGTTTTTTTTCCACACACACATACTGGAACATTTTGACTCTCTTTACTCTTCCACGTATAATACTGAGTAAAGCAACACCAGATCTCATTACTGTAGTATAACTGATAAACACTTGCGACAAATGCGTGCCTTTATCTTTGTGTATTTTTCAAACAGATAACTTAAAGCCTGCTTGGCACTAACTAATCCTGTTGGTTGACAGGTGAGAGAGCATACATGAGCTTAAAGCCGTTGTCGGGACAGAGGCCAAGAAAACATCCATCATTATTTAAAAAACCTGGCTTCTGCCTCTTGGCATGCACATTCACTTTATGACTGACAGCCCCAACAATATGGATTCAGCCAAGTAACAGCCCGAAGCACGATGTAACTATAGCCGTGTAGTGATTTGCACCATACCCGACATGTATTAACTCTTGCCTACTCTTTTCATACTTGGATTTTCTTTTACACACTTTCACTCAAACAGCTACCACACGTTTTTCTCTCTCTCTGTGCATTTGATAAGGCTGATCATATTGACTTCAGTGCGCTCAGCGTTAACGTGTTAATACGGCGGTCATCACGATTAACGCAATTAAAATTTTTAATGCACTCAACCCGTCTGGAGCTCACAATGGACAAAGTTTGAACAAACTGCCCGAAATGCGTTCACAAAGACATTTCAGGGATTTTGAGTCAGTCTGCGCTCCAGATGGGTTAATTGTTAATCGCGTTAGTTGTGATGACGCCGTTAACAAATTTAAGCTGCATTAACGCTTTAATGTCAAGTAACCCATCACACTGATTAATCGGATTGGCCAATTTTAACACGTTAACGTGGATCAGTTCGCGTTAATGTACTCAGAGCACTAATTTATTTCAATCCAAAAACCTTACATCACTCTTTCTTGAATGTCACAGAGAATGTTATTTATCTCAGTGTCAACGTTTTAAAAGTGCTCATTTGTTTTGCTCAGCCTGGCTCAGTTTATCCAATGGGTGGTGCTGGTGTGCAGTTCTCATAGTAACTGCTGTTAAAGTCAGCAAGTAAGAAGGGCTTTTTGGGTGATTAGTAACATTTCAAAGCTTTTTCTTGTGCTGTGCTCTTAGTGTAGAAGTAGTGTTGCCTTACTTCTAATTATGATGAGCAAAGCTAGTTACTTAAGTACTCCCTGCTTGGACTCTGTCTGCTGGGCTGGGGTCAGCATACACTCAGTTTTTTAACATCAGGTTAGCTTCTGTGCTAGCTTCTGGTTAGCATGTTGTTGCAGGAAGCCAATGGCCATGTCTCAATATGCAATATACTTGTGTGTACTTGCGGTCTTGTGAACTTGTGATACGTCATCAGTCAGAGACCAATACTGTTCCAATTCAAAGTACACATCAAGCTGAGTGTGCTAAAAATTCCCGGATGTGTTCTCGCTCCTCCTGTTTTATCGAGCATGCATCGGTGGTGACTTGTGTGGACTCGGTACAGCCAAATATCCCAGAATGCATTTCGCCCAAAACTCAAACGCGGCAATGGGAGGAGCGCGGCTAAAAAGTTTGAAATATTACTCTCCGTGTCACTAAATAAACTTTTAAGATATTTTCAGGTGAGAATGTAGCTGTGTAAGCTTCAAATATCTGCTCGATTTATCAAGACATCACATATTTGCAAAAGTGCTCCAACATTTTTGGAGACGTCTGTTACCCACCAGCTCGATAGCTGACCGGGAGGTCAAGGCTCACTAGAGCCGGCGAGAACAGCAGACTCCCGGCACATCGTTTTCAAACCCCTCGCGGTGTTTCGCTCAAGTTAAACATGACATATAAGTCACTTTGATAACTTAAAAATGTTCATGTTTGGTTTATTTCAGTGTTTTATTTGTTCCTGAGTAACTCGGTTTGGCTGAGATTAAAGTTGAGCTTCATAACTGAACAGTTTTTAATTTTGCCAAAGTGCTTAAGATACTTTTTTAAATTATCTTTTTTTCTTAAAAAAATCTACTACATCATGTGTCATTTTTTTCATGTCATGTGTAATTTCCATTGCAAATATTAATCACAGTTAAATTAAGCATGGACGGCAGTAAAAACTTCGGAGCTGTGATGTCATCAAGTACACTGTTGTTCCAATGGTAGAATGATCGCGCTGCGTTCTTGCGTTCTCGGGAAGTCCGGACTCCTATGAGAACTTACGAAGTCCAGAACGCGAGTACGGACTCGCGTACTTGAGAATTGAGAAACGGCCAATGTGTTGCTAGCAGTATAATGGAGTTGTTTCTGACCAGGATGCAGTTTTGCACTTTACCATTGTGCTTTTGACATTCCGTGCAATGAAAGTAAAAGTAATGTTCTCCGCATTTTTTCTGGGCTTCATGGTCAGGGATGAGGAAAAAGGCCAAGTTGCTTGTTTTGTCTTTCTGTCTTCCCATCTCACAGATGATTGAAGGACCTTTGTGAAAAAAGCAATGATAGGAACTGCAATGTGAGTACTTGGTACAGTAATCTGTAAAATTACAGTGTCACAAAAAATATGTAATGTAACCTCATAACAGTAATGCATCACACCCAGTTAGTTTAAAAATGAAGTTTATGAAGTTGTGAAAGTCTTACTTTTTTGAGGATGTTTTTTGGGAAAATGGACAGGAAATTTGTAAGATGCTGTGAAATGCTCTAATTTAATCTAAACTATATCTTAATAAAATTAATCTATTAGCAGTTTCTCTACCAAAGAATCAGTAAAACCGAAACGGAAAATGAAATTAAGAGTTAAAAACAATACAACAAATATTAAAACAAACTTTTTATCCCAGCATCATTTTCCCACCAAGCAATGATGTGAACTTTATTGGCTGAGAGTAAACAAAGGCAGCATTAAACTAACATGTTTTTCAATTACTGGTAAAAGCAGAGGTCTCGTAGCAAACCCGCACAGGGAAACATGTTGCCTCTTTACTGGGGGTTGTCCAGTAAACCAGAATTCGGGTTTAATCTCCAGTAAACCAGAATTCTGATAGCAGGAAAAAAATAGAAATGAATTGACTTTTAGCTTTGGTTTGGTTAGCTATTTCTTAAAAATATGGCCCTTGTCACTGATTTTTTTTTAGTTTGTGAGATCATGTGCTAGGTTTACTTAAGTTTATTTGGCCACTCTTGGCAGAATAAACAAGTCATGATAAATGTCTGACACTTTGCATGTTTGCGCAGTGGTTGCTGTGTAAACAATTGCAACATTTTCAACAGCATTATACTCTCATCAGTGTTTAAATCAACCTTGAAAATGCTATCTTAACAAAAGACAGCGACATGAAAGATGATTTGATCCTCTCTACTCTGACTATAATAAATGGCTAAACTGAGAGACAAGCGAACAGATAGATGGTTCAGAAGAATCGAAAAAACTTCTTAAAAAGAAAAACGTTTGGTAAAAATGATAAGCCATGGGATGTTGTCATCAGCAAAGATAAAACTGTTAACACAATGTGACTAAAAATGCAGTGCAATAACTCCTGGAACTTGATACATGATGATACAAGGAGCAGATGTTACCCTGACCTGCGTTCATGTATATATAAATGGTTGCTTTCTTAAAGTCTCAAATCCCAAAGCATGAACTGTGCATGCATACAGGACACAATTGTAACGGTTTCATTGCATTAAAGTCTTAAGCCACCCCTCATTTCTTTATATTTTGTAAGAGAAATCAGAAATAGATACAGCAAAGATTTGAAACCTGCAAGCAAAAACTGAAATAGTTTCTATGATAAAAAGTTTCTATATTTTTCTGTATATATTTTGTATGACCACCTTTATCCTTTAGTATTTTTTGAACTCTCTTCTTCTCCTTTCTTGTTATTTCTTTAGGTAATCTTCAGGAATAGTTCTTTAGGTTTCTTGAAGGACATCCAGTTCTCTTCTTTGGATAATGGTTCCTTTTGTTCGTTCTCTGTCAAGATGATGGCTTTTCAGACCTGTCACTTTGTCTTTTTTCTCCACTTGCCAAGTTTTCAGCTAGTAGCTCTTTGGAAATCACCTTGTTGGGAATAACCTTGTTCTACTAGCGCTTTAAAACTGGTTTCTCATTATGTTGTCTGTTGTGTGTAGACATAACACTGATTCATTGCTTGAGTATGGTTCATTTTTAATGCTCAATTGATTCACATGTCAGTTTTGATTGATTTAAAAAAATCCTGAAAATGTTAAGGTACAAGGACTTGGTGGAAAATTAGGGAAAAAGCAGCCAATGTCCAAAGAAACTCCTTCAGAAAGTCTGAAGAACTACTGCTCAAGAAGCCTTTGGCTTTCAAAGAGCTGGACTTTGTTGTAACTTTGTAAATAAATGACAGGTGGCTCAAGAATTTTGCACAATGCTGTATCTGGATTTTTAGTTTTGCAGCAGAGCTAAACCAGTCAAAGAATGCAAATGAACCAGTTTCATGATACTTAATGTAAGAAACATCCATCATCCGTCCAATCATTTCAGTGATCTGGCTCACAACACGCACACGGCCTGAGGCAGCAGCTGTTGGAACACTGTACACTCCATCATTATCTGACATCACTCTGACACCGTCATGTGTGTACACGTGGACTATGAATCATAAAGTTATGTGTCAAAAGTGGTAAGCGCGATAAACACGATACGCACAATAATATTATTATATATTAAAACTGCTTGGGTAGAGCCAAGGACAAAAAGCAGCCAAGAGTTTCTGCTTTGCTAGCGCTGCAGATACGTTCAGCTTAATGAAGGCCCTTGAGTTCCCCAGAGTTACAATTTTTAAAACCAAAGAACATACAACCCTTATTTTTATGAGCTTAAAGTCTCTGCCAGCACTCGGTAATCCTCAGTGCCTTTATCGGGTATCTTTGAGCACAAAATGAACATCACCTTCTGGATGTATTCATTCTTGGGTGGGGTCGTCGGCTTTTTTTTTCTGCAATAAGTAACAATCACGCAACACGGCTATATAAAAGTGTTAAGTGTGCGCTCAGTCCTTGCCAAAGCAGCCTCATTGGGTCACATTTGGATAAGATTGGTATTATTGGCTAAAGTTTGATCAAGCATTCACTGAAACCTGTTTATCCCAGCAAGAACACAGGCAAGTGCGCGCGTGTGAACACACACACACACACGCACACACACTGAGTTAAGCCTGGGTAAAACTTTTACGAGAACTAAACAGCATCAGACGAATCCGGGTCTTGCCTCCAGGTGCACCTCTAGTCGGGCATTCCCTCAAACCGACTGCAAGACAAACCAAACAATGACTGACATGTCTCCACTGTTCAGCTGCTCTCGGCTGAGAGCGACACTATTGGAGGATATTAATAGAAATACCTGTGGTTGATGAGTGATGTCCAATCCACCCCCACTGTCATGCTCTACCTCCTCTGTCTGGCACGGGCGCATAAGCTGCAGAGGAGATACTCAGTTGTAAACAGAAGTTGTCTCTTAATCGTCGATACTGTTAAAAATAAAAGAACGAGGAATGTGTTTGTTTTTTTTAGGTGTGTCACCGAGGCAGCCTTACAACAACACATACACTAACGCAACTCAGTTACTGGCTGTTAGCATGAAACAGCTTATTCGTGTCTGCAGTACAGCTGGAAAAGTGATTTACTGACCAGAAAACTACCATTGAAAGCTCAGCGCAGAGGCAGACAGGGCTAGGCTTCAGGGATAGCTAAAAATCTATCATATATGTACATATGTAAATCAAGATGTTGTTCTTGTGTTTTTTACATAGCTCAAAATTAAGATTTTATAAGTAAGTTATGATTTCTTTGCCTATATAAAGGCATTCAGCCAAGAGTCTTTCTTTTATATCATCGAGATGTGCATTTCATTTATGCATCCATTTAATTTAAGCACTTTTCTGGATCTGAGCATGAGGGCAGCAGACCTCCCTCTACTTCATTCAGCTCATCTGAGGGGATCCAGCAAAGAGGCATAATCTCTCGAGCATATTCAGGGTCTGCCTCCGGGGTCGCCTGCCAGTTGGACATGCCTGAACCAACCGTCTCCTTTCGATGCGAAGGAGTAGCGGCTCAACTTTTAGCCACTCCCGAATAACTGAGCTCCTCACCCTACCTCCAAGGGTAAGCTAGTTTCCACCAGTTTTGTCTGCAGTCTCATTCTTTCCATCACTACCTACAACTCATGGCCACAGGTGGGTGGGATGTAGATCAACCAGTTAACTGACAACTCTGCTTTCACTCTCAGCTTTCTCTTGTCTAGCACATGTGACTAAAATAATTAGTGATTGTGTAATTAGCTGCTAGATCAGTTTCACATAGAATTTTCAAATCTGTGCATTTGTATTATTTTTGAAGTAACAGTGATTATGGATTAAGTCTTATGTTAATATAAAGAAAAGAATAAAAAGTATATAAAGTATAAAATGGTGCTTTAGTTTTAAACTGAAACACTAAACGTAACCTTAAGTTAACAAGTAAAAAAATTTTTTGTCACTTTCATAACAGAAAACTACCCTTTTAGGTTTGACGTAGCTTGTTAACCCTACAATAATACATACAGAGAAAAACCCAACAATCATATGACCCCCTATGAGCAAGCACTTTGGCGACAGTGGGAAAGAAAAACTCCCATTTAACAGGAAGAAACCTCCGGCAGAAGCAGGCTCAGGGAGGGGCGGCCATCTGCTGCGACCGGTTGGGGTGAAAGAAGAAAGACAGGATAAAAGACATGCTGTGGAAGAGAGTCAGGGATTAAATAACAAGTATGATTGAATGCAGAGAAATCTATTAACACCTGGTGAATGAGAAAGATGACTGAAAAGGAAAAGGGAAAAACTCAATGCATCATGGGAATCCCCCCAGCAGCCTAAACCTATTGCAGCACAACTAAGGAAGGATTCAGGGTCACCTGATCCAGCCCTAATTATATGCTTTAGCAAAAAGGAAGGTTTGAAGCCTAATCTTAAAAGTAGAGATAGTGTCTGTCTCCTGAATCCAAACTGGAA
>VOQK01039615.1:5117-15780 GCA_015052645.1 Benitochromis conjunctus
CTGATTCCCGGACCAAACCCCACAACTCTGTGTTTCCTCTAACTTACTGTCCTCATTTAGCATTAAAACCATGGTTCAAACTGAAATAAGGTGAAACCACTTTTTGAGAGCCTTCCTCAACATAAAAAATGTTTGATAAAATAACAGCAGTTAAAAACATATAGTAAAAGATATAACTTTTATCAGAAGTTAATAAAAGGCAACAATATAGATTTTGTTTCCACTAAAAACCCACGGTAGCCCATAAATACTCACCTGGAGCATTCATGTATAAGTCAGGGTCCCTGTGTCTGCCCGGCCGGCTCAGCGTGGCTTCACGTGTCTGTGTTTGGATGTTGCTCCTGCTCTCCCTCCCTCCCCGTCCCTCCGTCCTCTCACTGCCTGGGTGGAGCTCATCTCGGTCTCCCACCCATGGCCCACGCACCTGACTGCCATCACACACCTGAGGCTCGTTACCTGGCAGTTTCTGGGCTCAGTATCTCTCGTCGCTGGACCGTTACCGACCCTCGTCAGTGAAATCCCAGCTTAATAAGCTCTCTTGTGTTCCTAGTGACTCCCTGGTAGTAATTCACTCGTTTCCCTGTACATAGATGTCCCTGGACCTGCCGCTGTGTTTCCTCGATGTCCGAGTGTGTGTGCGTTTAGAGTGTCGCCTGTTTGCGTGTATATAGCTCACCTGGTTTTGGCATTAATTAAAGACTGTTCACTGCTTTGATTCAGAGTCAGCGCGTGAGTACGTTCAGTCAATCCTGACAGTGTTGTTGTTACTAAGCTGTTAGCTGGAGGAGCTACTGAACGCTCTGATCACCTTACACTTTAACTGACTACTATTTCATTTTTTTAAACAAATTAAAACTCCAAGAGCAGATTTCTCTTCCCAGCATGCCAAAACGCATAGTACAAAGCATAAGTTTGACTTACAGCAAAGATTACCATAGCTTAGCAACAATTAAACAGCTCTTACTACTGAGAAAATGGCAACTCCTAAAATGTTCAGCAGGAAAATACCTGATTTGTCTCCATGTGATGAAAATGCAGTGGGTGGAGGGATAAGGGTGGGTAAAACCAGGCGCGGTGCCAGTTTTGGACAGGCCACAATAATTTACGCTGGCCTTGTAACTGCAGAAGTTAATGATTTTAATATTACTGCTTATTCAAATGATCACTGTCATGATGAAAGAGAAAGTGAATTCTGGGTAAGTCACACTGACTTATCCTTCATCAACTGAGAGTTTCACACTGCACTGTCTATTCATTACAGTCAGCCACTGTAATGTGTTAGATTATTTTATAGAAAACAATAATATTTTATATCATACATTCATTAGTGCGTAATCATGTCTTCCAACAAACTGATGCATTCTCATAAACCTAGAATGAATATGTTAAAAATTCATAGGCGTGTTTGTGGACGCCACCATGCCTCATCCACAGTAAATAAACGTGGAGACAGCTGAGGTAAACATCAGACTGACAGCCCTACTTACTACAAACCAGCAGTGACCACAGTTGTTTGTCTTACCACTCTAGGACTGTAGCTAGGATTATGCGGGTGATCGTGGCTCAAGGGTTGGCAGTTCGTCTTGTAATTGGAAGGTTGCCAGTTCGAGCCCCGGCTCGGACAGTCTCGGTCGTTGTGTCCTTGCAAGACAAGGCAAGACACTTCGCCTACTGCCTCCTGGCGATGGCCAGAGGGGCCGATGGCGCGATATGACAGCCTCACTTCTGTCAGTCTGCCCCAGGGCAGCTGTGGCTACAACTGTAGCTTGCCTCCACCAGTGTGTGAATGTGAGAGTGAATGAATTGCAAAGTGCTTTGAGGGTCTTGGGAAAAAGTGCTATAGAAATGCAATCCATCATTATTCATTATTATTATGCAATCTACTGAAATCTACTGGTGCCATTTTATACACTGTAACTTTAACTTTTCTCAATCAAAACCATCTATGCTTCTAAGGGGCAGTCAGGAGGCCTACCCACAACGCCGTGGAAGACTAAACACAATAACCAATGAGTAAAATTTACTGTCATAGCAAAAATACTCACTGTATAACAGCTTACTGAACATAACCAAAACTAAATCGAATGCAGCAGTCATTTGAATTTGTTGACTTAAACTTAATTACTGTAATATGCTATTGTTCTTCATACATACTTGAGTCATAACAGTGGAGCAGTAGAAAATACATGTTAAATGGACTTTATATCACTTTTCTACTCCAAAGGAACTTTTTACTTAAGGCCATTCCACGACGCCGCAGCTCGATGGCTTGTCTGCTTCTAGATGACCTATCAGCAGGAACACCGAAGCTGGACAGTTCAAAGGGTAGAGCCCGAAAAATGTAAGTACGATACTGAGAGAAATGCTGAAGGAGGTGGGACAACGTGAACGTGAAGTCCCCCTGGCTTACCTCTCATCACATCTAAGACTGGGTAAAAGGTCTTAACATCCACACTTAAAGGTTATACAGAGCGCTAAACAGAGACTATCTATATGTGATTTTACTAGTAGGACATCATCTTTATCCTTGATCAAAGATATAATCAAACTCTAAGTAATATTTTAAATGAGAAATGATGAAAATGATTCCAGTGTCTGAAGTTTGTGTGTATAGACATGATCCAGCTTTGACCTTGGAGTGTTGCCAACCCATTATTATACATATAATTCTGAATAAGAGAAATGGTATTATGTTTTATTAAGCATAAGAAAAAACAATAATGATTATTGTTAATCTAAAAGATGATTTAATAAAAGATATTGTCGAGTATATTGTAACTGTCAAACACAGCTCTGAAGAGAAAAAGTGAGAGAAATTATTCTTGTTTTTAAATGAAGGAGAGATTAAGTTAAAATGAATAATCATGCAAGAATGAGCGGTGATACATATGAAGCATACACTGAAATGTGAAATGAGTATATTCGTATGCGAGTGAACGTTCAAATGTGATGGAATTATTGACAAATCATATTAAGTAAAGCATACAAAGGAACAAATGTAATGAAGTGTTTTTAAAGTTTAAACTTTGCTTTAAATCATTTATGTGATAAGTTAGAGGATGATAGGGTGTGACTGGACATCGGGGGAGAAAGGATGACAAGCTACAAAAGTGTTGTGCAGAGCAGATAAGTCATGGTTAGCTTTGTCTTTTGCACGATGAGGAGCTCAGACTGGATGTAAGAAGTTCACAGAAATCCCAGCAGAGATGCCAGAGGGAACCAATGCTGCCCAAACTGTGAACTTGAAAATTGGTTTTGCATTTTTTGCTTTTCCTCTGCTCATTTTTGCAAGAGGACTTGGATTGCCATTGTTTTCCTGCTGGATTACAACTTCCAATGATTTCCACTGCTTCCCTGTGGGCTAAAAGAAAGTGCGTCGGTGGCCGAGGCGCGCTCATCACCCTCTCCAAGATCTGAGATCTAAAGACCCTACAATAATTCATAGAGTTTGTGGAGCAGTTGGGACAGGCTCTGGGCAGAAGGGCAGAGTTACCACTCTGGTAATGCTGAGGGAAACTGCCAAACAGATGCTTGGTGTGTCCTCTGGACAGGAAAAGACAGTAGAAATCATGGTTCCACTGATCATTGACCACAGCAACTCTTTCAGGTCCCGAAGCAGCAAAACAGCCCCAGACCATCACATTACCACCACCATATTTTACTGTCGGTATGATGTTCCCTTTCTGAAATGCTGTGTTAGTGTAATGCCAGATGTAATGGGACTCAAACCTTGCAAAAAGTTAAGCTTTTATCTCTTCAGTCTACAGAATATGTCTTCGGGATCATCAAGATGTTTTTGGCAAATGTGAGACGAGCCTTTGTGCTCTTTTTTTTCCAGCAAGTGGTTTCTCGTGGAACTCTCCCATGGATGCCATTTTTGCCCAGCTTATGAACTCTGACCTTAACCGAGACATGCAAAGCCTGCCGTTCTTTAATGTTGTTCTGGGTTCTTATGTGACCTCTTGGATGAGTCGTCAATGCGCTCTTGGAGTAACTGTGGTAGGCCAGTCTGTCCTGGGAAGGTTCAGCACAGTTCTGAGATTTCTCCATTTGTGTATAATGCCTCTCATCACGATTCACTGCACTTCCAAAGCCTTAGAAATGGCTTTGTAACCCTTTCCAGACATAAATATCAGTGACTTAGGTGCTTCTTTCGATCGTAGCATTATTTGTTGCTTTGTCAGACAGGTTCTATTTAGGTGATTTTTTGATTCAACGGGCCTTCCAGTAATCAGGCCTGAGTGTGTTTAGTGAAACTGAACACAGCTTTTCAAAAAATTTGTGGTTAATCACAGTTAATTCATGATTTAACAAGAGGGGCAATTACTTTTTCACACAGGACCAGGTAGGTTTGGACTGCGTGTGGTGGGGCGTGGTCGGCGGTGCCGCTGCAGTGTAGGCGAACGCACCTGCAGGGCATCCGCAATCACGCCTCGCCAGGTTAAAAGACTGAGCAGGGTCCTGTCTGGTGATGTTGTTGTCATTGTTGTGTCTGGCTGGCAGCAGGGAAGCTGCAGCCAACTGTGTGTGTAGAGCAACCGGGGGAAATGATAAATAAAGATCTGCAAACGCCACTGGGTCTGCTGTGGTCTGTGACACTGCATTTCTCCCTTACTCAATTAAATCCATCCATCCATCCATCTTCCTCCGCTTATCCAGGGCCGGGTCGCGGGGGCAGCAGCCTAAGCAGAGAAACCCAGACCTCCCTCTCCCCAGCCACCTCCTCCAGCTCATCCGGGGGAACACCAAGGCGTTCCCAGGCCAGCCGAGAGATATGATCCTGGGTCTGCCCCGGGGCCTCCTCCCGGTGGGACATGCCTGGAACACCTCACCCAGGAGGCGCCCAGGAGGCATCCTGGTCAGATGCCCGAACCACCTCAACTGGAAATATTACAATTTGTTTGATGGTCTGAAACATGTAAGCTTGATATATAGTGATATGTAGTTTATATATATAGTGAGTTGTATGTAAGGCAAGACACACAGGAAGTATTGATATACGAGGCAGAGAGATCAGGCTAGAAAGGATGTGCAGCAGGTTAGGGTGATGGAGGACAGAAGTGAAAATGTGCTGCCAATTAAAGCGTCTACTAAGAAAATGGAAGAAGATCTGATGAATGTAGAGAATGAGAGCAAGAGGAGGACAAATGGAAGACAGTGAGGAATTGCAGGGGATTAGTAAGGAGGAAGTGAGGGCATAAGGAAGAGCAGAGTTTGGTTTAAGTGAGTTTAAACAGAGCAGCCCAACAGCCCATCAAAAAGACAGCAGAGACAGCCAGAGGAATCTGGCTTTTCAGCACATTCATTCGTCTGAGGTTGTTATTGAGAGGCAGTTAGCACAGATGCTGGACATCATCACAAGCAAAAAATCTATTCACAACCCAATAAAGAGAGAGAGAGTGAGATAAATGGAAGGAGAGATCATTAAATATGATCTGGGGTTAAGTGAGAAGCACATTAGGGCTGTGCTTAAATCACAGACAATGAGCTCTAGTCCACACAACAGCATTATGGACACATAAAACTGACCGACATCCAGTTTCATGGGGAAGGAGGATGTGAAGGTGCAACGCACACGTGTATGCATGTGCTCAATGCATGCTGGGGATGATGGCCAATATTAAAACAACTTATCTTGTTCTTCCTTCTGGGTGTAAAAGGAAAGGCTAGAATAACACGCACACACACGTGCGCACGCACGCACACACGCGTGCGCGCACACACACACACACTACAGTTAATTACACCAGTCCCATAATTCAATAGGGCCAAACAAGGAAGCTGCTGGGGAGTTCTAATTTAATTTAGGAACATTTACCCAAAGAAATTAAAAATAAGTCGCAACATTACAAAATACACTGGTAGTGTAAAAAACAGGACTTTGTTGTTCATCAAAAAAACTCATGTGTAGATGCAGAGACGGAAAAGGCAGTGAAAGCAGCCACCACATGTGAAGGATTGTGACAGCACACAAAACTCTAAGGTGGCAAATATCATCAAGCTGAGCACTGCTCTGCAGTGGCATATACCACCATCATCAGTGCCTGGAGCCAGTGTGGCTCAGTGCTTTATTGTGTCTTTGAAACTGCCAGGCTCATTTTTCATTACCATCACTGTCAATGAAGCATTATTCATTGTCGAGCTAAGCCCTCTCAATTGCACAGCTATCTCAGCTAACCCAGCAATGAACTCCTAAATAACTGCAGACTAGGATTTGAATATTTCACCACATAATTGGTGCTTCAACATAATCTAGGAGAGCGGGAGCTGGTCTACTTTTCAGACAAGCACAAATCAAAAGGCGCATCAGGATCCAATTGATTGTAATAATGAGGGATTTCTCACAGTCTATAACCAAGGATAATTAGCACGAACCACACTACAGCATTATATGAGACCCACTCCAACAAACAGCAAACGCTGCTTACAGTACACTGAGACAACATTGGAGCAAAACTGCTGTACTATAAGCCAGTTTGCTCCCCTTTAAGATATCACATCCAACTCTACTCAGAGGGGTTTTTTTAAATAACTTATGACATTTGATGTGACGAGATGACTAAAACTAGTATTAAATCATTAAACATACACTCAAATCTCCTGCTCCCAACGCTCCCTGTTAGGTTAAAAACAAACACGATGCTCTGAATGTATCAGCTGTAATGCAGCTCCTTCTGTTTGCCTGTCAAAGCATCACAGAATTTAGCTGCCGTCAGGTAGGAGATGGTACTTTGGAGAGTTTCTAAACATTTCTATGACTTTTTTGCCATGTCATAATGAGTGCAGAACCTTCCCTCAAAGTCTGCTTTCAGACTGGACAAACCAGGTCCTGGTGCTCCTGACTGACAAGGCCCTTTGTGGATTAGCAGTCTCTGACTATCTGGCATTTTCATTGCTTTTTTGTTTAGCATTTAAATAACTAAATATCTCTTGGCCTTGATGTCTACTGCCAGATGACAGAAGGGGGAGAAAGGCCTTTGTGCTTTGACAAGCATTCTTGACACCCAGCTTAACTCAGTGCACAAATGTGTGGTTTGATTTACCCAAAAAAGAAAAGGACACAAAGTGGGTTTACCACATTTATTCCACTTTGCAGACATGTCAAAATCTGGAGGTTGGCGTGAGCCCCAACCAGACGGATGGGCAGCTGCCTGGTTTGCTAGAATCTCCCTGATGAGGATTTGCTTTTGACAATGGCTAAGTCTCCCAGTATTTACAGCTTTTGTCTAGTTTCTCCAATCTGTTGCATCCTATAAAAACTGTTGTAAACAAACACTATTACCATCAAACTCTGAGGCTAAAAGTCATGACGTGGCTGCTGCACAAAACTATTATAATGCTTGTCTACTTGTCCCAATTTACTGTATGTCCAATGTATGGCTGCTAAGAGAAGAATAACTATTGTCACTGAGGTTGTGCAAGGACTAGAAGAGGCATACATCTGATGTCTCAGGCTGCATTACATTATTTAGAGCACAGTACAAACGGATGATTATGAGCTCTGTGTAAGTGTTTCTGCTTCTCTCACCTCTTTTCACTCACCATGTATTATTGTAGAGTCTTTATAAAGTGCCCCGAGGCAACTGTTTTTTGTGATTTGGAGCTTTATAAATAAAACTGAGGTGAAATTTTAATTGAACTGGTGCAATTGCTGGATCAAACCACAGGAACATATTGCCATACAGAGATATGGCAATACAAGGGCATAAAGTCAAAGTAGCATTGTAATATTTATTGCATTAAAAAAATCATGCAAGTAAATGCTTGTTGATCTGCATGCAGAAAGATGTTGTTCAGGCACCTGGTTAAATCATACTCACCGTCGTGTACTTGCCAAGCTGGCAGAGGGAGGGGAACGTTTCTTGATGAGCCCTACGGATCTTTTCAATGATTGTCTCCAGCTCAGTTGTCAGCTCATAGCTCTCTGCCAGATCCGGCTTTGGGCTCTCCTTCTTCTTCTTGTTGCGGTCATTTCGAACAGCTGGAGGAACGCAGACATTTGGATTATCCTCAAAACAAATGTGACTCTTAGTGAAGCAAACAAAATATAAGGCCTAGCAGTAGAAATGTGTTGCTAGTAAGCATTTCTTTGAATACAGTTTAGAAATGCAGCCAGCTGTCAAATTAAACAAATAAGACCTTACATAAGGACAAAACATTTCAGACTGCAGTCTGGTCTGTCAACTTAATCACTCTGAAAACGGTTAAAAAAGTAATTGTGGAAGTAACAAAAACTATAAGACCTCTAAATGTCACTTTAGGTTGGCTCCAAAAACGAGTCAGTCACCACATACCATGTTAAAATACCCAACTTTAACACATTAAAAACACACACAAAAACAAGGTGTTACAGTCTATAGATAGTGTCCCACTGTAGGAAAACTCTCAGGAGGAGGAATTTTTGTTTCAAAATACCCTAAATGGGAAATAACTATTTGATCACTTTGTGAATTTGTAAGTTCGCTCACTTACACAGAAATGAACAGTCTCTAATTTAATGGTAGTTTAATTTTAAGGGTGAGAGACCGAACAACAGAACAATAAAGCAAAAACAATAAAATCCAGAAAACACACATTAAAGAAAGGTTATAAAAGATAAAAATGTCTTTAAAAAAAAGGAGAGAGTTGGCAAAAATAAAGGAACAGGCTTGTCACGAGTTTTATGTGAAGCAGGACACGCATGAAGGGGAAAAGGACTTGTATTGATTGACTAGTTAGAGAGATCAAGTTGGAAACAATGTGCAGCAGGTTGATGAGATGGAAATGTGCTAACAAGTGAAGAAAGCGTGTTCAGAAGAGTCCTTTGAGGAAATGATGAATGTAGAGAATGAGAGAGAGGAGGATGGATGGAGGACAGCTAGTGACATCAGGAAGAGGATAAGTAAGAAGGAAGTGAAGGCAAATATGAAAATGATGAAGAGTCGAAGGTATTGAGTTTTCTAGGAGAGAGGCAGACGATACCTGAGTAATGGAAAATGATACTGGTACTGATATTCAAGAGGTATAGTAACTATAGTGGGATAAAACTGATGAGCCATACCATGAAGTTATGGAAAAGAGTTGCTAAAGCTAGGTTAAGAAAAGAGGTGATGATCAGTGAGTAGCAGTATGGTTTCATGCTGAGAAACAGCACCACAGATACAATGTTTGTTTTCAGACGTGTAGAGAAGAAGGAGCTGCTCTGTGTCTTTGTGGATTCAAACTAAGCATACGAAAGCGTGCTACTGTATGAGGAAGTCAGGAGTAGCAGAGTGGTGAGGTTATACGAGTATGTTAGGCTGGTGCAGGACATGTATGAGGACAGTAAATCAGTGGTGAGGAGTGACCGATGGGTTCAAGGTGGGCTTGGGATTACATCAGGGACTGGCTCTGAGCCCCGTCTTATTTGCAGTAGTGATGGACAGGTTGACAGATAATATCAGGAACAAATCTCCATGGACTACGATGTTTGCAGACAACACTGTGATTTGTTTTGAGGGCCTGCAGAGGTGGAGGAACTCTATGGAGAGAAGAGGAATGAGAGTCAGTAGAAGCAAAATAGAATACATGTGTGTAAATGAGAGTGAGAAAGTCGGAAAGCTGAACATGCAAGAGTAGAGACAGTGAATTTAAATACCTGACACCAACCATCCAAAGCAACAGACAGTGCACAAGAGAGTGCAGGCTGGGTGGAGCAGATGGAGTCAAGGCTGATTTGTATAAGAAGGATAGCGGCAAAGGTTAATGGGAAGGTTTACAAGACAGTAGTGAGACCTGATATAATCAATAGTGCAGAGACAGTGGCACTAAGTCCAGTGGCATGGCTCGGCTCAGTTGAAGATGCTAATTTGGGGGTGACAGGAAAATGAGCACAAAACTGTAACGGAAAGGTTCACAACTAACGGGGACGACCACAGCCTAGAGTTACGCTGCAGAAGGTTTGGGCTGTTGGGCGATAATGCACTGAGAGTTTCTTCTTAACTCACCTTTTTCACTCACGAAATATTTCATTTTAAAACACCACTCTGCATTTTATCATTCGTTATTAATAGGGCTGCAGCTATTGATTATTTTAGTAATCAAGTAATCTATCGATTATTCCACCGATTAACCGGATAAGAAATGCTTATGTCTTAAGAGCAATAATAAATATTCAAAAGAGAAAAAACACTGGTCTTTCAAAATAAACTTCTCTTGGTTTTCATTTTAGAAATTGCAATGTTTTTTGTTTCATCTGCTTCATTTGTCAAAAACAAACCCCTTTGTATTTACGTGCCATATTACATTTTATTATTTTAAGAAAACGTTCTCTTGAGTACAAAAATACACAAACACTCTCGAGTAGAGTCAGAGTCAAATATAACAAAATAAATATGCAATCTAAACTAAGGCATAAAAATCAATCTTTACTCTGTCTTCTTGAAGGCTTTGCGTTCGTGTGTTTCTGTGTGTTTCTGTGTGTTTAAGTGTGTTTCTGTGTGTTTCTGTGTGTTTAAGTGTGTTTCTGTGTGTTTAAGTGTCTTGATGTCTTGATAAACCGAGCAGATATTTGAAGTTTACACAGCTACATTCTCGCATAAAAATATGTTAAAAGTTTATTTTGTGACCCAGAAAGAGTAATAAGAGTAATATTAAAATGAAGTAGCTGCCGCCATTGTTGGAAACTGGAATTGGCTGGGCCGCG
>VOQK01039616.1:2747-21246 GCA_015052645.1 Benitochromis conjunctus
TATAATCCATTTAAATTCTCTTTGTGCTGATTTAATTTTTGTGTTTTGTTGTAGGTTTTGTGTTTAAATCTAACGCTGGAAGAAAGACTGTACATGTGCCCTCATTGGATAGGGATTTGTGTCAGCGTGTGGGACTGTAGCCTCAGGTTTATAGTTGTTATAGAGTAACATGTAAGTAATGTAACCAGTAGTGTCCACAGATCACTTTCTACGATGAGTAATTACACATCGAGTTACTCTTAAGAAAAGTAATGAGTAATGTGTGATGTTTTCCTTTCTTTGAGTAAGCCCCTCGCCGCTCTCTGCCACATTCCATAGAATGCATAATAACACACAATGAATTTTGTCAGCATGCCAACAGAAATAACAGATATTATGTTACATGTACATGATATTTTTCTTGTGCTCCCATATCTGCCACGTTCCAGCACAAAGTGCACCTTGAAAGGTAAGAGTGGTTTCAAGTAGAAAAAAGGCAACATTGCGGGAAACCCTAACAAAGAAGAGAATGAGCAGTTTGGTTTACATTTTAAAAAAGTCTCTTTTTATGCAAGGATATGCATTTTGAGAGCCATGTCAAGATTTACACTGAGCGCTTTGAAGCTGCAGTAAGTCACGTCTCCTTTATCTTTCTTTTGTCCTTCATCTTCTCCTAATCAGAGGAAGCAGTCGTTGCCGCTCCTCCTCCTGCATCCGCTCTATTTTCTTCATCTTATAATCCCACTTGGGTATCTGGAGCTGGTTCTGGTTACTGTTCCTTCTGAGTTTTTCTGGTTTGTAGCTCGGAGCTGGGGCCTTGCAGAGCCTCACCTTGGGCACCACTAGGCCTGGCCTCACACTGCTTCTCCTCAGCATATGGAGTGGCAGCAGGCTGGCTCGTCTTATGGCCACTGTGGACGCCGCTGCCATGTTGCTTAGCAGCTGAGGCTGGAGACTGGCCCTCCGATCCTTCTCCTTGGGGATAAGGAGGATCCGTGAGTTCTGGAAAAGTTTCTTGTAGTTGTTTAGCCTCTCTGGGCCCAGGCGCTTCAGCTCTGCCAGACGTTGCCTCTTTAGGATCTCCTGCACCGCGTGACGACGTTTTCCGATGCACGGCGGGCTGCTCGGGCACACCGTGCGGCAAGCTGTGGCGATAAGCGGACTGGATAGTCCCGTGGTGATCCGAACCATGTGTTCAAGGACGCCATCTTCCACAGGGTTTACCTTGTTGTTGATGTAAAATCTATAAGGGCAGCAGGAAAGAAGGTTGATCAAACGCTGCTTACAGGTCTTTGGTTCTTGGGCCTGGGCCACCAACTCCTGTAGAAGATCAAATATTTCATTTAAAAAATAAATATTTTACTTGAAAAGGATTATGTTTTAAATGCAGTGCCTTCAACAGTCAGGCCAAAATTAAGTGTATTAACCCGCAGCAGTGGCCACTCCAGGGGGAAGGAGTCACAGAACTGCTCAGGACAGGGGTTGGACATCAGCCGACTCATCAGGCAGGCTGTTTCATACCGCCCGGTGAAGAATGCCCACTCCTTGGGTGTCATTTTCCGTCCAAAGTCCCGTGCCTGGATATCACCTCCTGTATGATTTTTTTTTGTTTGTTTTTGTTTTTGAAAATCACAATAATTGTTAGAAATGTTTTCTTTGTGTCCTCTCAGTGTTCCTGAGGGGCTTTTGTGATCTTTATTGCATTCATATACCTGCCAACATGATCGCTCTGACACACTCAGCCCGGCCCTGCATGGCAGCCTTCATCAAAGCTGTGAAACCGTGGCAGTTCCTCCTCTCGATGTCCAGACCAGGAAAGTAGTTTAGTAGATAGTTGGAGATGATGGCATGACCTGCACAAGAAAAAACACACATGTTATGAAAGGATTGTATTAGTATATTACTTTCTTTCTTCTTTCAACATCACTTCTATGACATTTTTTTGAAAACACAGCGGACATTAAGTTGCAGTCTCGGTGGCTGAAACATGAAGCCATTTCTAAAATGTCAAAAACTGCAGTTCCTCTAGTGGCCTCTTGAGTCTGACTTCCAAAGTGAGTCGTTCCCCATAGACTCCAGTGCTTAAAGGCCCAACATCATCCATGAAAATAACACGTTTACTGCCCGAGAGAAAAATCACTTTCAGTCCAGAGCAAATTTCCTCCTCCATAACAAATGTGCAGAACATGAATCTTTTTTTAATAATTCACCTTTTATGACTTTGTTTGGTCTTAAAGTTTGCAGCGCGACTGCTATGACTGACAGGTGTGCCAACACAGGGCTTCACTTCTGCTAATTCCAGTCATTAAATCAGACCTTTTTGTGGCGCTGTTGAAGTTTGTGCGTCCGTTTCAGTGAGTAAAATTCATTTATTTATTTCTGTGTTGCTCCCACACAGTGTATGGATGCAAATTGCTAACCGGGGTTGCTAGCATTAGCTGATAACATGATTTTATGTGAAAACCATCAGCTGCATGACTGAGAATTTTGGTACAAGCAGTTATGGTGTTCACTGTTGATAAGGAGGGTTGATTAGCTCGCTAAACTGAGATGAGCATTTTAATTATAGAAAACAACAGCACTAAAGATACTCATTGTAACATTTGAATTGTCTCTTTCAGGTTTGTGACACTTATTTGAGGCAGCACTTTGAAAAGTGTTGGCATGCAGAATCTAAAAATATATCTATCACATTTGTGTTACTCATATTTTGTTAAAAAAAATCTTAGTTATGACTTGATGATGGCAAAATGACTGTTATTTTTAGATCACTTACACACTTTCATCTTTACTGTCATTGCTTTGCATCTCTTCCTCTTTCACTGTTTTTTTTGTTGTTGCATGTTTTGTTTTTTGCAGGTTGAAGTGTGTGCATTAAGATCAGGATGTAGTAATTATGAGATTTTTTAAATATATCTTCTTAGAAATGCAGAGCAATCGGTTGCAACATTCCTAAATGAGCAAAACTAGGCTAGGACATGTGAGCACAATACAGTTTTAGCACTGGGCTGGACATGAATTCATTACTGCTTTCATTCCCAAACTAAGTCTAGACTTATTTTAGAGTTTAGTAACGGGTCAGGAAACACTTTTGTGATGGCGCAGCCTGTCGTGGTGGTCGCCTGAGTCTTCTGAGGTGCTGCTGGGGATTTTCGTGTGAAACAGGATCGATACTTTTTTAATGAAGCAGAAAATGAAGAGCAGTCTACAGCTATTCATCACTGGCCGCAGTGAGCCATTCATCATTGTTAGCAGATGAGAGGCCAGGGCGCCATGTCTGATACATGTGGCTGCATCACTATGAAATTACTTATGATGGTACTTACTAATGGCAGCAAATAGCGGTGATTCTTGCAACGGGTAACCACCAGACCCCATTATACGACACAAATCATAATTTGGATCTATTAAAATCGGTGTGACTCATTTCTATGCAGTAGATTTTCTTCAACCATATAGTACTGTGCAAAAGTCTTGAGCCACCCCTCAGTTCTTTCTGTTTTGCATCTAAGGAACTGACGTTCTTGTCGTGTTTAAAGTGGTCTCAAGCAATAGTTGTGTCGTCTTTCTGAAGGTATTTCAGAGTTTTTCTTTGGACTGAAAATCAGCAGCAACAGGTCTTATGGAGAGATGAGTTCAAACTTAAAATTTTGGGTTCAGCATTGTCAGCATTGTGAACAGAAGGAGTAACTGTCTACAGCTCTGTGATGGTGTGATGGATGCATTATAGCCAGTGTTGTTGAGGACCTTGTCAACACTGATACAATTCTGAATGCAGAAATGTACCATCAGATTTTGTTTCACTGTGCAGTACTATCAGGAAAGTCTCTGATTGACAACAGCTTCATTTTGCAATATGACAATAATCCCAAACCAGTAAAAGCCAATGTGGACAGAAAAACACACAGTGGAAGACTACTGGTCATGGATTGGCCTCCCAGTGAATAAGCTGCCATAACTTAGTTATCTTAAGTAAGCTTTTTTTTTAGATTGTGAGATCACTACCTCCAGTGTTTGAGTGTTTGCCTTGCAATTAATATTTTAATTGTGCCACTGACAAATACACAGACAAACAACTAAACTAATAAAAACCTAAACCTGAAAGTCACCTCGGAAACAAACTGAAAAGAAACATTTTAAATAAAAGCGGCGCGTGATGCTACTCAAGCCTTCAGTACATAATCACCTGCTTCTATTAGTATTATAAAATAATTAAAATGTTTGGAAGGGAGCTGACTATATTTGCATAGGCCCACACTGTATGACCACACAGCGATCGATGCAAAAACTGAAGTAAACAGACTTTGTGTGCCTTTCTGTACAGTTTAAGCCAAATATATATTTTTTTGCATGAACAGCCCGAGTTTATAAATTCTATGGCAGAATCAGTCACCTGATCTCACCCAGAAGAGCACGCGTTTCATTTATTAAATACAAGACTGAAGCTAGAACGACACACAAGAAAGCTGCAAATGAAGTGTGGTGGGGCATGTTGGTGCTCGGCTGCAGGGGAGGAGTGGAGTAGCGGGTTCAGGGTGTGGTGTTAGGGAGGCTGATTTGGAACAGCCGGTGAGCATCTTCTAATCGTGCCTTCCCTAATTCAGTAGCAGCCAGGCTGGAGAGAGGGAAGCTGCTGCTTGAGAAGAGCACCGTTTGCTCACCGAACCACATTTATGATACCTGATACCACATTTCCTCTAATACACAGTGATGGAAGGTGCAGTTTGCCCACTACATTTCATGTCATGGAGAAATAAAATGAGCCTTTTTTTTTTCCTTTGGTCTTGCTGGCTTCTTCTAACTCTCACATTTTCTCCTGATCAGTTCAGCCACCTTGAAGGCTTCGTGTTGGGTATGGGCACACAGGACTTCGTTTTCCATGTTGGTCCAGAAGCTGTCTTCAAAAACTATCTGCTCTGTCTGTGGCACAGATGATTTTTCATCCTCCCAGAATTTTAGGATTGAGTTACCCACTCTGTAACTTTCCATCTTAAGATGGCCATAGGTGGTCACATCTTTCAATTTAAACCATAAGGTTTCATCAGAAAGGCTTTCCAACGTATTCTGGGATCTTTGGGCTTCACACAAACACATGTTTTTCTGCATTTGTTGATGGAGCATTTGCAATTTGGAAGAAAATCATCGTTGGAGGTCCATAACTAGCAATCTGTAGTGTAAGTCAAGTCGTGTGTTTGTGGAGAAAACCAAGTGCCTTCTGAGAGGTGACATCAGCTCATTCTATACGATGTATCAATAGCATCGTATTGAATGTGATTACCATGGAGGAGTTTTACTAGGGCTGTCAGTGTTAATGCGTTAACACGTCATCACAATTAACGCGATTAAACTTTTTAACGCAATTAACCCATCCGGAGCGCAGAATGACTCAAAAAAGGAACAAGCTGTGGCGTTTCATGGAGACGAGGCCTTTGAAGATGTTTTCTGTTTTTGAAGCCCTTCAGTCTGATGGTTACAGGGCTGCAGTCAGCACCACTAATGGCATTAATTTGGGTCCAGGATCGTCCAGTGACTTGACGGACAGCCAACTGGATCCTCCACTCAGTTCTGGTGAAATTTTTTGGGGTCTTGCACTTGACTTTTTTGTTCCATAACCTTCAGGATCATTTAAGAAATTCCAAATGACTGTCTTACTGCGTCCCATCTGAGCAGCGATGGCGCGCTGCGAGAGACCCTGCTTATGCAGTTTAACAACCCGACCACGTTCAAAATGGGAACTTTTTTTGCCTTTGCCATCAGAACGTCACGACGGTGTGACTACCTGACAGGAAATGACAATCAATCCACATTTTTGCACAGATTTGGCATGTAAAGGCATGTGATCCTAAACTTTTGATCAGCTATAAAACAGCCTGTTTTCAATAAATTGCATGATCAAAAAAATATTTTGTCTCACTCCCATTTCTTCTTGTTGCATGTTGAAGCTCTACTTGGAACCTTATTAACATCCAACCATGCAAAATATGATTTTTTGCCATTTTTCAAGTGGTCTTAAACTTTTGATCAGGACTGTAGCTTACAACTCATAGGGAGCCTGCTTTAGTTTTAACTTCTCCCTCTTATGCCCCTTTCTATTGTTCTATCACTATAGTTTAGTGAGTTTCACTTTACTAAAGACACACACGAGTCCACAGCAAATAAAATAAATACATACAAAATACATAAAGAAGAAAAGAAATATAAAACAAATTCCCCAATGTCACACAATTACATAGAGGCTAGAACACCAGTGACTCCATAGCTTTAAATAAAGCTGAACATAGTGCAGGGTCAGTCAGAGATGTGATTATACTGGCTCAGAGTGCGCCCAAATGCAGTGATTCATTTACTCAAACTCATAACAGAAAGAAAGAAAGAAAGGCAGTCGCCCATGTTCAGGAAAAAACAAAAACATTTTATTTAATTTAAAAAAAAAACCCACAATGGTGGGGAGGGAAACAAAGAGAAACTGGCGTCTTTTTTTCCACACTAACCGTGTTTACAGGCTGTTCCAGTGTTTATCCGTCTTACACACTCGACCAAACAACAAATACAAAATTAATCAAAATATCTATTTCAGCGAACATTGAAAAAATGTCTGACGTAAAGTTAAGTGTTTGTGCGATTTGGCGCATCTCAAATAAATAAATCAATGAATAATCCAAAAAGTAGCTTTATTAATACAGAAACAAACAAAGAAGAAAGTAAAATATTCCCCCAAACAAAACTTATAAATTCTAAATCTGCAAATCTGTCTGTGCGTGATTACATTGCTCCGCCCATCAAAAAGTCTCCATCAAATATATCACCTATCGTCAGTTATTGAACTGACGAATGTCGGTTGGAAAAATGTTAAATATCGCCCAACCTTAACATATTAGCTTGTGCATATATTAAGCAGCATTATATATTTTATACTTTACTTCATTATCTGACTGTTTATATTACTGTCAGACTGATTTGGCACTATATAAATAAAATTGAATTGAAAAAAAATAACAAAAAAGAATTAAAAAAATGATTAGACTATTATATTTAAAAAGTATACTAAGTTTCAAAACCTTTGTTTATTCTTGTGCGTGTGTGTGTGTGTGTGTGTGTGCGTGTGTGTGTGTGCGTGTGTGTGTGTGTGTGTGTAAGTATGGACTGCAGTGTGATTTCATTCAATGGCCTGGGGTGTGTTTACCTGCTTGAGCTGCAGTTATAAGAGCAGTGTTCCCCTCGTTGTCCTGCCAGTTAACATCCAGATACGGGCACTGAGAAAGAGCGATGACCACATCCACATAGCCATTATAGCACGCCCTAATCAAGCCAGACTGAAACACAAAAACAAAAGGACTTGAGATGCTCCATTTTCTTTTTCTGTGATTTATTTCAGCTCTTTAAACACACACAAAAATCTTATCTACAGTGAAGCTTGTAGTTATATTCTCTTTTTATGGCTTTATAAAAATATTCACCTCCAGGACAAAAAGCAAAGTAGTGACTGCCATAAAAAAAAAATCAATCTTACTTGTCTGCCTGCTTACAAGTGAATAGCAGGGTGTGTTTTTGTTTTGTGGCAACACCGAGTGGTAACTCTGGCTAGGTATAGGTTTCAGGCTTTGAGCAGATTTGCATTTGTTTTAAAAGGTAATTGCTGTTAAATCTTTTAGTGTTTCTTTTTTCTAACATATGCGCCTACAAGAAAAAAAGAAAGTATCTGATCAGCAAGGTGGCACAGTAAACAGAGGTGGGTCCAGGCGGCTCAGCGGGAAATGGGTATTCACTTTGTAAGTGCTACTTCATTTTATAGAAAAACTTTGTATATGGCATGATGTAGATGACATACATATTTGTTGCAGAAAGCATTGATATGCTACAGCATGTTTAAGAGAGAGTTTGCAGATCTGATTTCAATATTTTTGTTTTCTTTTTGAAATGAGTTTGATAGAAAATCCACTTGCAATATGTGATGACATTTTATTTACAGTGTTAAATATCTGTTCTATCAGCACCGAATACAAGAGAGAAATCCACATACACTGATCTGTTTAAGAGCTACGCTGACTTTATTGAATGGTTTATTTTAAATAATTTCATTGAGATTTGGACAGCCTAAACAAATCATGTGGTCTAATAGAGTTTAGTACTGTACTATTACACCACATGTAATAGTCGGTTTATGTCCAGTCATGACAACAAGACATTTTGTGCCAATCAGTCTTCCCAAATCTTGTAGTACAACAATTCAATAAAAAACACTCATCCATCCATCCATTTATCCTCTTCCAGGAGGCATCCTTGTCAGATGCCCGAACCACCTCAACTGGCTCCTTTCGATGTGAAGGAGCAGCGGCTCTACTCTGAGCCCCTCCCGGATGGCCGAACTTCTCACCCTATCTCTAAGGGAGAGGCCAGCCACCCTTCGGAGGAAGCCCATTTCCGCCGCTTGTATCCACGATGTCATTCTTTTGGTCACTACCCACAGCTCGTGACCATAGGTGAGGGTAAGGACGTAGATCGACCGGTAAATTGAGAGCTTTGCTTTTACACTCAGCTCTGTCTTCACCACAATGACCGGTACAGGGTCCGCATCACTGCAGCCGCAGCACCGATCCGTCTGTCGATCTCCCGCTCCCTTCTCCCATCACTCGTGAACAAGACCCCGAGATACTTAAACTTCCAAACTTGTTTTTGGGAGTTTAAGTGGTTTGGCAAGCTGGTTTGCCAGTTTATTATTGCCAAGACAACATTTCGTACATATTTTTCCTTTAGAAGAAGCTTTTCTCAACCAGAACTTGAGTTCAAGGCAAGTAATCGCAATTATTCAACTTCAAGACAATAGCAATGCCATGAAGTGAAATAAATTACTAAGATTGCAACTATTAATTTTGGTGTTGATTATTCACTAAACATTTCCTTGATTATTGGCCTCATTTAAATTTGTCTTTTGTCTAATTAACGGTGCAAAACCCAAAGAGGTTTAGATATGTGATTTTTCCTTGTAAATACATCTGATCTGTACAAAGAAAAACAAAATCCACTATTCACTGCTTTCTTTATCCATTTTGAGTGTGCACACCTTTTCAGTTTGCTTTTGTTAGGAAATGCCAAAGTTGAGCATGCTGTTGGTAGATGCACACAAAGACTGAGACAGTTTTTGTGGTTTCTGCCAAAGTCTCAGGCCAGTCTGCTTCCAGCACAACACATATTAAAGATGACATCCAGTTTGCAGTCATATACCAATAACTGGGTCTTTTGTGCTTCACAAAGAGTGCAAACAGTGAGTGGGTTGCTGTGATTCCATAGAGACAGCATGTCTAAAGGGCATTGGGTCATCGTTTTTCAAACAGAGGGCGGCTGGAATAATGCTCAATTTTGGTAAAAAAGCAAGCTGTTGATAGAGATGATGTCAGCCTCAGTAATTCGATAGCGACACCTTGCTCACTTCCATGACACCACATTATTAATCAAGGTGACCCTACGGACGCTGCTGTCACATTAATCCAGAACTACTCTCCTCTGTGTGTTTCAGCTCAACGGACATACGATATCTCCTACCCAGTGCTGTAGGGTCAGTGTGCAGAAATGTTCGCAAATAAGTTCACTTACAAATTTGTCTTCAGATTAACAACAAAACACAGCTTTCCAAGGGCAAACTTTGTTCAGAACAGAAACGTGCCAAAAGCACCAAGAACTATGCTTCCTTTAGTGGTGAGCTAATCCCATGTTATAAAATGTCCAACGTTAAAGCATTAAAAGGCACATTTACAGAACATTAACAGCCTGGTACACAAAGAGATTTTGGAAATAGAAGTTAGACTTGTAACCCAGACTTCGACCCAACAACAATGGCAGCTGGAACCATTCCTGCCTCCCAGGCCCCACCTCCTCTCACTGAAGTCACAAAATTATGTGATAAATCTTTGATTGCTTACTGTGTGGTACGAATCGCCCAAGTACTGTAGTTTGCGCAGTAGTAGTTTGTGCTTGTGTAGTTAGGCAGGTTCTTAGCACTAATTAGCCAATATGTGTGTGCAGCTTGCTAAGCAAACATGTTAAATTAGCACTCCACCCTTTCATCTAAATATGGAAAACAACAACATAGCAGTCTCTGTGGTTCTTACCATTTAGCATCTGTTTGTGAATTAGTTATTCTAAATTCACAGGTGCGAGCCTGCATTGGCAACTAAAACAACAAAGAAAACCAAAGAAACTGGAGTGGTCGTGGTGTGAAGTGGGAGTGATCTACTGGAAGTGATCATGATGAAAAAAAATGAGGCTTGGGCTGTCTAAAAGTGACCAAGAGACAGTGACCGGGTTTAAATAAAGATCCTTGGCAAGGTCCTGTAGGTGAGATATTGGCAAGAACTTAGACTAAAAGTCACACATCTATCAGGAATGAAAAGGTATAAATTTCATGGTTATTTCATTAAATTCAGTTCATTAGTAACTAAAATGTTTCCAATATCGTTCTTTTTTTTAAGTGTTATTTAATTAGCTTTAATAAGCTATGCATAAGGCCAGTTTCTATAGTGAGCCTTTAAAAAGTTGGCCCCTGGGAGCAAGCTGCACTGTGACACTGTCACTGTGGTTTGCACTGGCCCATCTGTCACTGAAGGCTTAACCAACTGCTCTGAACCTCCTTTAGGATCTGACCTTCAGTGTCTTACTGGGGTTTAAGAGCTGGACCATGCTCAGCTGACCTGACAGGAAAACCAGATGTCAGTGATAGAGTAGGAATATGATAGGACTCTATTACTCAATTTATAACTACTAATAAAAGAACCAGGAATAAGAAAATCATAGGCATGTAATATTCTGTTTTGTACTTTTAAATTATATGTTTATTTTAAAGCTGCTGCATATTTGGAAAACAAAAGCCCCTGTTTGGTTCTGCTAATCTCCATCCCATACATTTTTTGGGGACTTTTAGCAGTCATGGGGTTTGATCTTAAAAATCAGTAGAAATGCTGATGTTTGTTTTAAAATTGCTTGATGTGTGTAATCTGACACGGCGAATGTTGTGCTTGCATAAATGTTTGTCAAAGTTCAGTAATATTTGTAGACGACTGAACTCTCAATGCTGCACAGCTGTCATTAGTCAACGTATATCTTGTAAGCATATTATTAAACATCCTTTTGAAGGCTATCAGCCCAGATAGCCACATAGGCACTTTTATTATCAAGCAGTTTACCTTAATATGGTTTTGTTATTGTTTGCAAAGTTAAGTCGAGACCAATGTAAGACCTATTGACACATGTACAGAAGCAAAAGTGCTTATGAACACAACTGTGCTGATGATGTTGAAATACAGCAGCACAGTTTTGTATTTGTATTGCTATTAATTTCTTCATAAAAAAACATTATGAATGAAAAGGTGCATGAGACTTTATCAAAGATGTTATTTTAATAAATATACAGATACCAACTCTTCTGTTTCTGTCCGTCTCCTTCACTTCCTCTTCAGTCACTCCTTGTCTGATCATAATCTTGACAATGACGACATTGTTGTTGCAGCAGGCCTTGAAGAAGGAGATGGGCTCTGGACTGTCAGAACTAAATGAGTGGCGTATGTGAGAGGTGACTGAATTGTCATGGGGGTAGAAGGAGTCATCTGAGGCAATGCTCTGTGTGTCTGAGCGATCCGGCAAGGTGTCAAAGTCCAACTCTTCAAATTCCTGGTAGATATCATCCTCATCCTCCCAGTAATTTCGTGTGTAATCGACTTCAATTTCCTCATTATCTGCCTCACTTGATTCCTCACTCTCATCGTCGTCTTTGCCAGCCTTGGTGATGGACATGACAGGAATATCCATATCCACTTTATTGGTTCTATACTCAGTCTTACTAATTCTGACTCCTCCAGCCACTCCATTCTCTTGAACCTTTGAACCTTTACCTTGTTCCTCCGTTATTAGCACCATTTAAATCCTCCTTCGTCCAAAACACTCTTGGAAAATCCTTGTGGGAGCCAGAAGAAGTCTAGGAATTCTCAGATTACCTTGGAGTCCATTGGCTCTCTGAAATATGATGATTCCTGCTACTCCCCAGGAGACTCAATCCTGCCAGTTTCTTGACTTCCATCAGTTTTTTGCTGTGTTGGATTTCCCAAACGAACAAGGACAATCCTTTATCACTGCTGATAAATCTTTGTCAGTGCCAAAGAGGTTAGGATTCCCCAAGACTCCAAAATGCAGTGTCATCAAAGGCTTGATCATGTGCATGATCAGTCACTCTGGGCTTAAAGTGATGGAAAAAAGAGTCAGCAAAAATAAAGCATAATTTCCATTTTCAAAAAAAGTCAGAGAGAATTTTGAAATGTACGAAAGCCACTGTGCTTCTCCATGCGGCTCTTTGCAAAGGCACCACCAGCCCCGTTCATCAGATTATTGCACCAGAAATCCAACATGCAGCTTGAATTTTCCAAGTCTCAGTTAGAAGACAAAGCTGAAGTTGTCTTTTTGAAAGCAGAAGAACAGGCGGTCGTATTGGTTCAAAACTGACACGCATGAGCAGTTAATCCCGTGTTTGCTCATGGGGGAACACTGGGTTTTCTTTGACGATCGCCAGCGATGGGATTGGGAGAGGGATTCTGTTGAAGTACTGCGTGGTAATCCAATTAGATTTCTAGCCATTTGGTTACATTCATCTCCCCAAAGACGAGACAGTTTGAACGTCTTCTGCTTAAACAAAATAAACTAAAACTGACTAGTACAAGTAGAAAGGACAGTTTAAACCAATGTTGAAGACTAGGTTTCTTCTTAATAGAACAAAATAAGCATGAGTCTTTTATCTCCACAAGAAAAACTATTGAAAGCACGTAAGACAAACCATATGGAAAATAAATGCAACAGATGTTTCACCTAAAATAAAACACACCAGTGTCGCAAGTGCAGCTGGTCAAGCTGACGCCACCTCCCCCACCTCTGCTTTCAACGTCTTCTGCACTTAACACTGCCAGCTTAAATTGGATTTCTCAGCCACATGAGCTCATTGGTATACAGGGTACTTTGGAAGGACTGGAATCACTCGGGCCAAAGAGAGTTTAAGAATGTCACCTTCAACGACATCTAAGCTACAGCCTAGTTTGTTACAATACACTTTATTCACATCACCTTGTGATACCAGCATTCCCTGGATAAATACATTATCTCTGGCAAAGAAGAAAAGTGTATCAGAAATAGCATTAAAGGAGGTAAAGATAATCTGAACATCTAGAGGTAGCTATAAGCTATAGGCTTGGATTTGTAAGTCATGTGATCAAAGCTATTTTCTATAAAAAAAGAAATCAGATTTTGGATAAATGAATCTGATTAACTTGATTTTCAACTTCAATATTTCAATGCATGAAACGACTGACATGAAAAGAGTCAATATGAACTCATTTTGGTGAGACTATTACTTTTGGTCTTGCACCACCATGGCCATGTCATTTTACATGAATGCAAAATAACATGCAAAATAACTACAATAACATCTTGTGCACATATTTCTATGCAGTGTGTCGCAGTAATGTTGACCTTCACTAATAACTGTGTTAGCATGTTAAAATTGCACATGACACACCTGTTTACTAAACATACCTAATTAGCATGCTGACACATTTTAGCATGGCTGTGAACTTTCATTTTTTAATTTTTTTTAATTATGTTAATCCCAAACTTTTTTTCATCAGCAGTTAACAGGTAATTTAACGCTTGGACAACAGCTGAAAATTTTCCATTTAGTTAGCACTTGCACATTTATAGTGATGCTGACTAATGTGCACTATCACGCAAATAAACAAAGAAATAAACACAAATTTGTGAAACATTTTTTGTTAAATTGTGTAGTGTTATTTATTTGCCCCCATGACCAGTTTGTAGATCAGTATATTTGCTTACAATCCGGGCATCTGTATCAGACAGCTTGAGATTAATTCCAAGAATATCTTTGCCAAGTAGGTTACAGTGCCTCAGGCAGGTAACATTATTGGCTATTATTAGGATAAAGTTAAGGTAGCTGAAATTCTTTCAGGCACAGAAACATTACTCTGTAGCTGTTACATCCATCTGTTAACTGTTGTTAATTTCCAATGAGAACAATACTTTTTTTCTTCAGGTCTGGAACGATTGTTATGCAAAGTAGAAATCTGTCAGAGAAACCTCGCCTCTTTACACTTGTTTTCTGCCTGAAGTCTGAAGGTTTTACAATAGAGCAGAAAAGGAAATGCTTTTTTTGACAGTGCTAATCTCTTCTGAACCACAGCCGCTTACTCCATGATTTAATCGGCATGAAAACGTTGATCCCATTGTGCTTGTTAAAAAATGAAGCACAGGTTGGGAAAATCAGATTTAGCTTGACAGCAGGGATCAGGTTTCCACTGCATATGCTCCTAATCTGTATTTGGGCTAACTGTTAAGACTGTGCATTAGCACAAAGGTAATTGGATTTGGCAGAAATAACCCCGTATCCTATTTTGTAGCTGTTTTTTTTCCTCAGACATCATTCTAGTTTGGAGTTAGACTGCCCTGAACCACTGACACTCACGTATGTGATTGATGTTGGTTTAAATAATGAAATAAATTTATGTAAATAAATATTTAGAACACCTGCATGTGTCCACTCAGTAGCAACATGAAACGTGCAGAGGACTTAAAAAAGTCACTATAACATGACTCAGCCATCCCGCTGACTGGGACAAGGTTTTTTTTTCTTCAGCAATGAGTCTTTGTACTTCCAAAATATGAATATGAATTCTAACATAACATTACCACATGGGAGGTCACAAGCCTGTGTACTCCTAGTGCCCAAATATATGGGGAGGGTTGTTTTAGGGAGGGCATCTGGCATAAAATCTTTGCCAAACCAAACATGCAGATGAAGAAGAATGAGCTTTCCATAGCAGATCGGTCGTGGCTTGGGTTAATGATCGTCACTAGGGTGCCAGTGGAAACTGTATTACTGTTGGTCGAAGACAGTGGAAGAGGGGAGGGGAAGGCGTGTTTGGAGGCAACATGAGAGAAGGAAATGTAGTAGTGAGGCTGATATGATGGAGAGAAGAATGGGAGACATGTTGAGTGTGCAGGAGAGCAGGTGGAAAATCCATGTGGTAGTCAGAAGAAGGTCAGGTGTACTAGAGGTTGATTCAATGCTCAGACCACACCTCAGTATATTCCTCCAGTTCAAAGACTTGCTGCTGCCACCAATGCCATTATTGTTCCAGATACCTTGGAACTCAGATGTGGGAACTAGTACCTTCCGCTACTTACTGGGATGTACTCTGTCATCCACACAAGAATGACATCAATAGCATCACAGACTACATCACTGACTATATAAATTTCTACAAGGACACCATCCTCCCAACCAGGACTATGCACTGTTTACCCACCAAGAAGCCGTGGATCACCAGTGACCTAAAGGACAAGTTGAGAAAGATATAGCATGAACTCAAGGCGAGTGGAGAAAGTGTAAAGAGTATGGAGGGGTGATGAAGCTCATCACTGGCCTCAATCCAAAAGATCAGCAGCAGCAGCAGCAGACCAGCCTGAATGAGCTGGATTAGGGTCAAGTGAGGAGACAGCTGGAGCAACTACATCACAGCAGGCCCTGAAGTCCTGTGCTGCCCAGCTGTCTGGCATCCTGCAGCATCTCTTCACCCTGATTCTACTGCAGGAAAAGGTACTGATGCTATGGAAGACATCGCCTTTAGTGCCGGTACCAAAGAAAGCCACCCTTTCTGGCCTTAATGATTTCAAACCAGTTACCTTGACGTCAGAAGTCATGAAGGTGCTGGAGAGACTGGTTCTTGTCGGCTTAGCTCACAGGTGAAACATCCTCTCGACCCACTTCACTTTGCTTACCAGTCTCTTGCATGCATGGACGATGCCATTATTTACCTTTTGCGGCTTGCTCATTCTTACCTGGATGGTATTAGAGTGGCATTGGGAGAATCATGTTTTTGCCTCCCCTTCCCGTCTCTAAAGCACTTTGGGTCGGCTTCTGCTGTGACATGTGGTATAAGCTGTAAATAAAATAGAAAGGTTTTTTTTTGTTTTTTGTTTTTACAATTTAGAGAGCTATATAATGATCTTGGAGGACAGAAACAAAGCACTGATTGTATTACATTAGTGTTGAGCCAATAACAATACCAGTATTGGTACCGATACGACTGATATTTGTGTATTAAGATGTACTGGTAGGTCCGTATTAATCCAGATCACGGCGGTCCAAAGCTGGACTTCTTTTAGGTTCTCAAACACATTTCACTTTACATCTGGAAGGAGGGGGGAGAGGTTAAGGGTCTTTAAGGACCTCGCACATGTAGCTTGGATCCCACACTAAACATTTGGTTAAAGGAGACATTGCCCACAACTTAAAGAAACAGCAGTCTTGAGGAATCTTTTCAAGCGTTTATTATGTTTCATATGACTGAACAAACAATCAGTAGAGCCTTAAGTATATACCTTTATGTTACAGTACATGCCACTGCCTTTTTCCACATATAAAAATAGAAATAATTTCTTCTAAAAATTCAACACTAAAATTCAAAGTGTCCAGCTCAGTTGAAAGACTAAAAAGGTCACTTTATAGCATCATATATTTGTATAAGTTGAGCACTCCACACAGCAGTAGCACTACAGCTAAAGTAGCACTAAAGTTAATGTCATTCACAATCAATAGAAAAGCAGTTTGTAGTCACTACACTAATAATTCAGTGTGTTGGGGAAACCTTTGATTAAAGTAAAACCCACTGTATACAGTCAGACAGTTAAATACGGACACATTTCAGTCTCGGTGGGGGTAAAATAAATGGAGCTAGCATGACTGTGTGTTACCGTGGGTTCTGAAATGATTGTAAAGTGGTACACGGTGCAAAACATTAAAACATTTGCATAAAAAAAAAAATAGTTAGTAAATCAAGTCACTTAAAACGATACAAATTATTCTTTAGACACTTTTAAACATCAGAATTCGCTTTGTGTTCTCATTAGTAACAAAAATGATTCGGAAAATAGCCGGAGCTTATTTCACTCAGTGAAAATAAAAAAACTTTCCTAAAACCGAATCGTCTGCTTTCCGTTGAAACATTGGGCAGCATAGCAAACAACGTGGTCACACAAGTAAAACGGTGGGAGGACAAATCTCAGACAATGACGTGTCACATGCACAGTGAGGAGAGCTATTTGTACAAAGCGAAATGTGACTCTGGGGAAATTATTCTTCACATTTAGGCCACAAGTTACATTAGAGTACCTCCTACAGGCTCCAAACGTCCCTGCACTCAGTCAACACACAGTGATGCAAGAAAATACAAGGAGTTTACATGGAACATGTTGGCTTTTTCATAAAAGCAAAATTGTACAATTAATTTATTAATGAGTCATTAACCTTTACAGGTGCAGTGGGTGGCTTCTGTTGCCATTTGACTTAAAACAGTCTCACTATTCTCAGACTTTACAGTGGTATCAATGTTCTCATGAAATCTCAGCAAGAAGGCAGATCAGCCCATCAAATGTTCAACTATTCCCTAAAATTGTAAAATTGCAAACCAGTTTCACAGAGATATAAAAATCAGCATCATGCAGGTGTCATTCAAAACTTCTCGTTTCTAGTGAAGACAGTTTCTTTGCAGTACTTATGCTGGTTTACAGATACAGTCTGCTCATTTCATGCATGCCTATGCGAAATACGCAGGACACAAGAACAACCAGAGGTGAATGTCAGTGTTAGGACGAGCCACCTTCTGAAGTCTTCCCCCAGCTTCCTGCTATTGAAGGCTTGTTTTCAATTAACAGTGAATGTCTTACATGAGAATGCAGAGAATAAGCCGTTCACCCTCTGAAATCACCTTAAAGACCTGTGAGCAGGTGAAGACTTGAATGTTTCCATTTCATTTGTGCTCTCCTCTCCTGCCAGAGAAACTAGCATATTCATCATGTGCCCAAAAAACAAAACAAACAAAAAAACAAAACAAAAAAAAAACCCTAACAGAAACCAATCCTCTTTTACTTCACCACAAACTGCTCTACCTAATGTTAGCTATGCAACAGTAACACCTGGAAGGTACTAATAATATTTAGTAAAAGCTAAACTAAAAACTACTTTGTAGGTTAACTCATTCTAAATCCGGGATGCAGAAAGCTCTCAGCTCTGTCAAAGCTCGTCTCAGTAACCTATAAGACTGACCTACACACTCAGTTGTGCTGTGAAGAGTTTTTTCCCTAAACAGACGACAACCGATTCTCTTGCATGTCACTGTGCGTCACACTGACCAACAGGAGCATGGAGCACAATTGTAAGGATGCTGCAGTGATGGGACAGAAAACAGATAATCTATGGATACATCATTCTGCAATTTCTGCTTTGCAGGTCCTGCAGTGAGTCAGGTGGGCAAGCTGTACCTGTCGCTCAGTGAAGACGCTAAACACATCAGACATCGCAATGAGCCCATATAGACAAAAGTTTAATGTGAAGCCAGCATTAGGGTGTTACTTGGTAACTAAATTGATTAGATGTGTTACATCATGACCTGACTGAGCTTAGCAAGTCACA
>VOQK01039629.1:0-10998 GCA_015052645.1 Benitochromis conjunctus
ACTCAGACCCAGATGATACCCCCTTCCCTGAGGTGGCTACAGGCAGACCAAGCCCGGCTCCGCAGTGGCAGGAAGCCCTTGCAACCCGGACCCCAATCGGACGGCCTGTTTTTAAACTTTTAATAATGTGTTTAATTTCTGCCTTACTTAATGAAATAACAAATAATAACTTTGTTTGCTTTTGATGTTAGCTAGCTTCAGTCCCGTGTTAGATTTATACCATTTACAGCTGCAGGGGCTGCCTTACAATGCACCATCAATGCTAACAATAATAATAATAATAATATGCAGTAGGATTAATATGAACAAAGATATTCTGAAACATCTCAGGTGCATTATTCTGCCTTATTCATTTGGCACTTTGTTCATGGTTTTTACACGTGTTTGTGAATCTCTGTGAAATATTCACTATTTTTTGTCATAACATATTTTATTTTGAAGAAGCTTCAGTATATTTAAGTTAAGCTATCCCGTGGCTCCAGCTGCTCAGTGTGTGTTTCTCTCATAAAGTCCTCTTACAAACTGACACTCTGCTCCTAAATACATTTCAGAAATTAAATCAGAATATTGTATCTCTTTGCGGTTTGTCTGTCATTTTTTCTGTTGTGAAGACGAGATGTATTTTCATTTTTATTTAAACATGCCCTATAAGGCAGAAACTTTACACAAGGTCACACAAAATACGTAACTAATGAGTAATTGCTTGAATTAACCATGAATTAAAATATGAAATAAGTATTTATAAAACCTCTATTAACACAATCTAAAAACAATGAGCTCATATTTTGATCATTATGAATGTAAATGTGCATCTAAATACTTTTATAAATACAAATATTTAGAATTTATAAAGTATGAACATGTTATATATGAATCCATTAATCAAGAAAAAAAATGTATATTTGCAGTTATCAATGACATATTAAGGAGGCGTAAAGCGTCATACATGATGAATTAAGCACTTATCATATCTTCTGGTGTTTACTAGTGTTCCATTATCATAAAGTGTTACCAATAATCGTGAATGTAAGAACACCTGTGGTGTCAGTGTCACCTGTTTATTAGGTTGGCACTCCATCTTGTTACACTGAAGTGTGCAGGGACTAAATGGTGTTCGATGCCACAGGAACAGCTTAAACATCACGTGCTGGCACGACAAACAAACTGCTATTTAAAAAGTGTGGTGCAGTTTATAAGCAGGTCACAGTATCAGGTTACATTGCCTCGTCCACACGTAGGAGCGCTCGTTTTGGAAATGCCCTTATTGATCTTCAGGATAGTCCTCCAATCCAGACTGACACTGTTGTCTGGACTGGAGGACTTGTTGAAACATCTTGCTGTAACTAAGGGCTGGGATTGACGCAGACATTTTGTTGGTAACCAAAACCTTTTGGTTACCAACAAAAGAATCATAGCAACTGTCCACAGGGATTCCAGGCATGACAACGCTTGTCTGAAGTGTGTGTCTGTGATGTGTCAGAAAACACACCCTGTAGTTAGCATTAGTCAGTGTGTCTGAGGACAATGAAGAAAGGCACATGGAGTATGTTCACCTGGCCTCGGGCTACTATTTCTTTCTACACAGTGATGATTAACAGCATAGAGCAGATAGCAGTTAACACACAGCCATGCAAACACTGCTTAGGATTGTAACCCACTGCATGACCCAGTATGGTCAGCTCTAAGCTGTCAGGCTACAATCGTTTGGTACACAGAGGATTTCATGACTGACTGAATGACTGCAAGCTAACATGTCCTGGTACCTTGGCCCTCACCCAAGCCTATATGTTTTAGGCAGTACTGAGAACTAAACACAAAGTAGCAGAGGCAGCTGGATTCACTTGTAGATGTTTAATGAAAAAACTAAATATTGGAAAATTGAAATGCAGCTAATGGAGTCCAAAAAATGATTCATTTTAATGTTTCATCCTATCAGATCCATAATCTGCACAGCTTTACAAACAATGAATGTACTTGTACTTTTACGAGTAAATTAGTTTTTAGTTTTCACCTGAAGTCAGTTTTATTTATTATTTTTATTTATTATTTGCTATAATTAATAAATATGAATTATTATGATAAATAATTAATGAGTTAAATGAAAATAAGTAATGACTACTCTGACTGAGTGTGTGTCTGTTTCTGAGTGCATGTGCTGATTCATGAGTGGAGGGAGTGGTGATGCCGGCAGGGTGTGACGCTGACACACGCTGTATCACACTGTCCAGGTGAGAAACTGTTTTTAAGGCAGCAACACGAAGCAGTGCACAGCTGTATACAGCAGAGCTGACGGTGCGCGGACTCCCGAGCAGAGCAGTCAGCTGTATCTCTATTTGTTTTCCTATTTCTTCTTTCACAGGAGGAACACAACATGAGAATACTTTTACTACTAGCTGGTAAGATTTCCCTTTATTGGATTATTTCCTGTTCACCAAGTGTGTCATGTAAGTTTCAACTTTGCACACCAGATGTTAGCATTCCTAAACACCCTGAAATAGAAAGCCTGCAGGTTTATCTCCACACTTATCAGTTCATTTACCAACTAAAGAGCTGGAAGTAAGCTGTACCAAGCTGTAGCAGTGAAGGTTCGATGGAGATGGCATACATGTTGTCCGTGATGGTGCATGACACTCTGATTGCTTGAATGTTTCTGAAATATGTGATATTTGTTGTTGGTATGGTGTTGCTGGACTTATCTGTCGGTATCTGTCATGAAATCATGTTCGAAGATACAAAGACAGCCTATAACTGCTGTGTAGTGCTACAGTACAGCTTTAAGAATAACAAGGTTAACGTGGAGATTTATACATTTATAAGTAAATCTTAATCATACAACCATGTACTTCATGCATGTGGTTTCCTCTGAGCAGTACACAGCTTTGGGTTAGTCGCTTGTTTGAGCCTTTAGAAAGACATGCCTTTGGCCTGAAAATAGACTCAAACAGTAAACAAACCAATTTTCAGTGGACATCTCCAGACCTGGTTACTCAGTATTTTAGTATGTACTTTGCCCAGCAGTGAGTATTAGTATTATTCATATTACTAATCATAATAAAGAAAGAAGTTTTTGAGAGCCTCAGAAAACTTAGAGATAGTTTTGTTGTTTTATTCGTGACCTGTCCAAGGTGTACACATTCTGCCTTCCTCTTGACAGCCTCATCCATACTATCACATGCCCAAAATGACTGCTCATGGGGGGCGTGTTACCCACCCACCAATGACTTGCTCCTTGGCAGAGCTCACCAGCTTCAAGCTTCATCTACCTGTGGCCTCACTGGCTCTGAGATCTTCTGTACTCCATACCAACAGGTAAGAGCGTGTTTTCCTGTTTGGACATTTGATCTCTGCGAATGAACGGAAACTTTTACACACAACTTTGAGGTTGTGAGGGCAGGGAAAGACAATAGCAGCTGATCAAAAAACACAAAAACAGGAAGTAAAACCAACAGAAACAAACAAACAAACAAAAAGAAACAAGCATGGGGATACGGCAGCACAGGACACCGGCACCACCAAACATAACAAACATAACAATAAGAAGATGTTTAAAAAATAAACATCAAATACAAAACACGGAGACTTAGAATGCCATTGTGTTGATGTTATCTTCATAGATCACAGTATGTTGGATTAGCCTCAGGGAGTTAATAACTGTCTTAGGTGTGGTCTTCTGTTCATCCATTTAAATTTATCCTTGTACTTCAGAGCTCACACAAAGAAGCACACATGACGATGAAAGCCTTCAGCGTCATCAGACAAAACAAGTCAGATCTTGCCAGGAATGCCACTTTACTGCTGGAGGTGTTAAATTTTGTAACAAATGGAAAAGAGCTGCAGAAAAAGTATTGTAGCTGAAGGTACCTGGGAAAAAAATGTTGCTTAGTAAGCAAAAATCTATTCACTAACTGCTGAAAAGAAGCAAATACAGAATAAACAAACAAGTCCCTTAAGGTTCCTATACCAAATTTAGCCCAAATAGAAAAGGTGTTATCTAATAAAGAATGGGAAAAACTACGGTTTGTGAAAAGCCCCAACAGACGGTGGACAGGAGGCCTTCAAAGATACCGTATGAGCCTTCGCTTCCATAACCAACCATCATGGAGGGGACTCCAATACAAGAGATTAGGTAATGCCATTCAACCCAAAACCCTGGGCCTCTATAAGGCTTGGCGGCACAGCCTTAGGAGGCTTCTTGTTCCAAATAAAATCCTAAATAAGACTGTCTGCCTCTAGAAAAGAGAAGAAGGATGATCAGGATGAATTGAAACACATATAAAAAGCATGAAAACACTTTCATTTTGGCAGTGCTGATCTCAGAGGGCACTGAAAAAAATAGAAGAGACCAACGTTCAAGCCATATTTATACATACACATTTATAAGAGCCATCTTTGCATCATAAATGTGCCCCCAGACAATTATAAAGCTGCCAGCAGAGTCCGTGGCTGTTTCAGTGTGAAATAAGGGAACATCTCTGTGTATAAGGACAACAACATCTTTAAATTGGCTGGAAAAGGATGAAAGATATTTCTTCCCAACCCAGCTTAGAGATATTATCAAAATCTCCAAGATGGGTTTCCTGCAAATAAATTATATGTGCATCAAGTATTGACACAAAGATGATATAATCACACTCCTGCTCCCATATGTCCATCTTAAGTTTGCCAGTGAACATCTAAATGATGCTGTGGTCAGATGAAACCAAAATCTTTGCCATCAACTCGACTTGTGTGGAAAAAAAGAAATGCCAAGAAAAAAACACCATCTCCACAGTCAAGCACAGAGGTGGAAACATTCTTTGGGGCTGATTTATGCTAATGGTAGAGAACAACTTCACTGCATTGAGGGCCAATGGATGGGTCCATGTACCCAACAAACTGGAATGAAAACCACTTTTCTTCAGCCAGGTCACTGGAGACGAGGTCGTGGATGAGTCCTTCAACATGACAGTGACCCAAAACATGTGACCAAGGCAACTAATAAGTGACTAAGGAACAAGACGTTTATGGTCATTGTGATATAAGGACCCAGTACACTCAGCACTGCAGATTAGTGAACATTTATTAACACAGTGCTTTCTGTCCATTCTGTTGCCGGGTTGCTTTCCAGCCTTTATGGCATAATTTTTCTGCCAGTATTCTGAGTATTCACGTAAAAAAAATTTGCAAGTACAAGTGTTGCATTTTGAGAAGAAAATTATTTTCAGCAAAGAAAAGCTTAATTTGAGCGAACAAAATTCATTGCTGTGTGCAAAAATGTATTTCAGTGTTTGCTATTATCCATATACACACACAATAACAGCCCCTCTGCTCAGGTTTTGCATTTGCTCTTGCTCAACATCTCTGCTCCCTGCACGCTCAACTCGTTCTGTACAGCGTCATATTTGTGCCACAAAACCAACCAATCACAGACTTGGATACAAACATTCTGATTAGCTGTTTTGGTCTCCAATCAGCTCACTAGCTACTGCATTCTGGCAACACTGGGGTGGCTGTAGCTCAGGTGGTAGAGCAGGTCAGCTACTGATTGGAAGATTAGTGGTTCGATCCCTGGCTCCCCTAGTCTGCATGCCAAATACCCTTGGGCAAGATACTAACCCCAAGTTGCTCTCCGATGCATCCATCGGAGTATGAATGTGTATGAATGTTAGTTAGAGCACTAAAAGTATAGATAAAGTGCTTGTATGAATGGGTGTGATTGGGTGAATGTGGTTGTTGTATAGAGCGCTTTGAGTTCTCCAGGAGAGTAGAAAAGCGCTATATAAGAATCAGTCCATTTACCATTACCATTTAACACTGTCCAAATGTAGCTAAAATCAGTGGAGGTGTTTGGTTTAAACTAGATTAAAACCAACAATGGTCTTAAAAAATTCTAAATTTTAAAATAAAAGAATTAAACATACTAACTGAAAATGGGGCAGTTTCTCAATTCTCCAGTAAGCGAGTCTGTACTCGCGTTCTCGCTGGTCCAGACTTCCTAAGTTAACACAGGAGTCCGGACTTCCCGAGAACGTGAGAATGACATCTCCATTCTGGAGTTTTTACTGCCATTCCCTCTTAATTTAACTGTGATTAATATTTGCAATGGGAATTACACATCATGTAGATTGTAGATCAAACACTGAAATAAACCAAACATTAACATTTTTAAGTTATCTAAGTGACTTATATATCATGTTTAACCTGAGTAGTGAAAGACCGTGGGGGGTTTGAAAATGATGTGCCGGGAATCCGCTGTTCTCGCCAGCTCTAGTGACCCTTTCACCTCCCGGTCAGTTGGTGGGTAACAGATGTCTCCGAAAACGTCGGAGCACTTTTGCAAATATGTGATGTCTTGATAAATTGAGCAGAAATTTGAAGTTTACACAGCTACATTCTCGCCTGAAAATATCTTTAAAGTTTATTTTGTGACACAGAAAGCGTAATATTTAAAACTTTTTAGCCGTGTTCCTCACCATTGCACGAAATGCATTCTGGGATATTTGGCTGCGCTTAGCTGCAGTAGCTAGTATCAGAATTTTTGCATCCAAGTCTGTGATTGGTTGGTTTTGTGGCACAAATATAACGCTGTACAGAAAGAGTTGAGCGTGCAGGGAGCAGAGATGTTGAGAGACACACCGAGAGCAGGTCCACAGAGATCTGAGCAAACACTGAGCAGAGGGGCTGTTACTGTGTGTGGATATGGATCATAGCAAACACTCAAATACATTTTTGCATGCAGCAATGAATTTTGTTCGCTCAAATTAAGCTTTTCTTTGCTGAAAATAATTTTCTCCTCAAAATGCAACACTTGTACTTGCAAAATCTTTTTACGTGTTCTCAAAAAAATGTTCTTGCGCTCAGAATACTGGCACAAACATAACCCCATAGCCTTCTCCTGGCTGCTTGCACTTGCACTCTGTACACTCTACTCCCGCTCTCCTCCTGGCATGCTGCTTAAATAGAGAAGACATCATTAGAGTGCTGACTGCCAGCTGTGTCAGCCAGTCTCCCCTGGCACCGCCCCCTGAACCCACTGTCCCATGGCCGAGCCAAGCTCCAGACCTCAAGTCTATAGAAAATTTTTACAGGGAGTTGAACCTTCATTTGCCAAGCAGCAGCCAAGCAACCTCTAAAGAAAAGATTTGTCTTTAAAGGGATTACGTCCCTCCTGAGATGTGTGCAAGCCTGGTGCCTGCAAGAGACATCTTACCACTGTGCTTGCTTATCTTATCTATGGGAAAAAAACTGTCACGTGTGACACAGAGGCAGGCTTGTCAACATGGGGGGTATTAAATATTGACTGCTGAAATCAGTGGCGCAGTTGTCAGTGAGAGAAGCTATAAACGGTTTTTCATAAACTGCACATGTCAGCACTGTGAAAAATCCCAATAATCAATATAAAATAAAATATGTATTTTTAAATAAAATATAAAGTTTGCAAACCAATGCAATTGGATTTTGTTTGATTTTTTGTTTTTGTTTTTTACAAAGTCCCACATGGATATATAGTTGGTTCTACAGATGACTGAAAATTCGGTTCAGTATTCGTTCAGTGCTAGAGTGTCCCTCTGGACACTGTTACCTCTTTGTGCTTTTCTTCTTTCAGAGGAGGATGAAATGTTGTCCATGTGACTCCAGGAATCCAAACAGTCAGCTGGCCCACACTGTCCAGGATGTTCTGTCCACTTCGGGGCCAGATAGATGGTGGCAGTCTAAGAAAGGTGGGGGAATGAAAGCACATAGTCATGCAGAAGAACTAATCTATAATACAACTAATACACCATACTGACAAAAGTATTCGCTACTCTGCCTTCACATGCATATTTGAGTGTCAACTCATTCTTAATAAATAGGTCAGTCAACTTCCTCCACACCAAACTAGCTCATTCGTGTCTTTATGAATGAGCAGTCATGATGGCAAAGGAATGGGCCATCCCCAAAGTGTTGTCTCTCCAGAGAACACTTCTCTGGAGCATCCAGTGGTGGCGCGCTTGACACCACTGCATCCAACGCTTTCTATTTTGCTCAGTGATGTAAGGCTTGGATGCAACTGCTCAGCCATGGAAACCTTTCCATTAAGCTCTCTATGCACTCTTGAGCTAATGTGAAGGCTGCGTGAAGTTTGGAGGTCTGTCGCAATTGACTCTGCAGGATTTGGCAACATCTGTGCACTATACGCCTCACGATTCACTTACCACGCTCTGTGATTTTACGTGGCCTAGCAGTTAGCGGTAATATAAGAAAGTAGAAGCAATTTGGCACGACAGAAACTCAACCACAAACAGTTCAGTGTGGAATGTCTAGTAGCGAGGAAATTTCATGTGTGGACTTGTTCTACAGGTAGCATATCATCATGCTGGAATTCAATGAGCTCCTAAAAGCGACCCATTAATTCACAAGTCTTTGTAGAGCGATCTGCGTTCCTAAGTGCTTGATTGCATCTTCATTGCCACTTCCATGAAGTGATTGGAACACTTGAATTCAATGGTTTGGATGGGTGAGTGGATACTTTTGGCAGTATAGTGTAAATTCCCATAGAACGAAAAATACAGCATCCTCATCTGGATGTAAGTGTAAAACAGTTAACTGTGGATTATTAAATAGTAGGTGTCTAATTCTCTGTTAGTAAATATACATTGATTTATTCTGCCTTATAGTTACAGCAGAGTGAACATGCTAGTTTAAATTAATCAACACCATCAGTAAGCATCAATTAATCACGCTGTCTACTGACAGCCTCAGCAGTGCATTTAATTGATAATTAGACTGAACTGGCTTCTCTCGAGCTCATCGACATTAATCATACATTAATCATCTTGTTCTGACTGATGACATTTTCTTTAGTATTTCCAAAAAACCCTCTTTTGTCTGATCATTTCTTAAAAGCGTTTAAATAAATAATAATGCATTACATAGCTATGCTGAATACATTTAATTACAGTAGATGTCTGTTCTGTAACTAATTAAAGGATGTAATTCCTTCACTCTTCAAGGCCATGTGCCAGCACAAGGCACTGAGGGTGGCTGTAGTTGGCTGTCGCTGGAGGTGGCTGTAGCTGAGGAGATAGAGCCATCTACTAACTGGTCCTTTACTAATCGGAGGGTTGGTGGTTCCATCCCTGACTACAGACTTACTTGTGGTTACCAGGTTATTTCAGAATGGGATGGGAGACAGACCCTTCAGCTTTCAGGCCTGTATGCTCTGGAAGCAGTGACCAGTTTGGAATCAGGAGACAGGCACCCTCTCTATTTTTAAGATTAGCCTTAAACCTTTCCCATCCTTTTATTTTTTTTTACAAAGCTTATAGTTAGTGTTGGAGCAGTTGACCCTGAACCCTCACTCTGAACCCTCAGAGCATTCCTTCTTCACTCAACTCGTTTCACTGACTATGTGTTTTTAGACCACTTTGTAGTTAATTATGAGATAGTATATACTCGTGGTAAATGGATTGGTTATTATACAGCACTTTTCTACTTTATCTAAACACTCACTTTACACAACTTACCTCATTCACCCATTCACACTGTGTGCCATGCTTTTTCTGTGTAAGTGCTTTCTATCTAACATTTACATGCAGTCATATTCTGATGGATGCATCAGAGAGCAACTTGGGCCCAAGGATATTCCAATTGAGTAGGTGACTTGCTCTACCTCGTGAGCTATAGCCAGATTGTCACAGCCATTGATCAATTGATTAATGGCTGTGACAATTTGCATATTAATGATAATGGAACTGATCTCACAGCCCAATGTTAGTCAGTGGTGCTAGCTTCAGCCATTATGGAAATGTACAGTTTATAAGGTTGGAGAAAGCTGCAGTCAGCTGAGACTGAAGTCACTTGCATGAGTTGCAAAAACTTTCTCCACCTGGAAATGCTGCAGATGAAGAGAATCAACTTTTTTGGAATTTCCTTACCTGGATGATTGAGCATAAAAAGACAAAAAGAGCACTGATTTAAACTACTAAAGTGAAGGCTGATGGGCCCAAAGAAGGTGGGCAGGAAGACGACTGGACTAGAGTAATGATGACAGTAATGGGATTGACATTGTGGGAAAGCGGTAGTGATGTAGAGAACAGAAAACACCCAGGAAGGCAGGGAGACGACTGATTACAGATCTTCCTTATTCTGACATAAGATTCATTACTGCTCTGCTTTCTTTTCTGCAGAGATGAATCCAGTTACTCTTCAGCTCAACCTCAACAACCTGTTCCAGCTTGACAATCTGGTCCTCATGTTCAAGGTATGATACAGTCGGTCCTTTCTAGCATAATGAATGTGAAAATACATGTGGTTCCATGCATCCATATGATTTGACTCAAGGCTTTACCCTACTTTGCTTTCTTTTGCTGGGGATTTTTCTCTACAGGGTCCTCGTCCCAGTGCCTTGGTCATAGAGAGGACACTGGACAATGGCAAAACATGGCAGCCCACCCTCTACTTGGCAACAAACTGTCAAAAAGCTTTTCCCAGCATACCCACAACAGTTCCTCTTGCCATGGACCAGACATACTGCTACACACTGCCCCCTACAGAAACAAATCCTTATCAAGATCACACGGTAAGGGGAAAAATTGCTGTTTTAGTCCTCCGACATTATTATTTCACCTTCATTTTTGCCAAATGATGACGTTTCCACTTTGTTTCTTTTTTATACTTTTTTCCCCTCCATATCTTCTGGTATTGAAGTACATCCTTAAATACCCTCATTTAGTACTGAAACAGAACAGAAAACTTTCTGTTATCTTCCCAAAAAGTTGATTGTGTTCATCTGGACGTTTTCAGTGGGAGAAACGTTTCATCATCATCAGGTGACTTCTTCAGTCTCAGCTGACTGCAGGTTTCCAACCTTATAAACAGCACATTTGCACAATGACTGAAACTAGCACCACTGAAGGAACTATGGGCTGGGAGGTCAGTCCCTTGATCATTAATATGCAAATTCTCATGATCATTGATCAACAACCACTGATCAAAGGCCATGAGTAGCATTCACAGAGAGTTGGGGAATGGCTGCAA
>VOQK01039634.1:0-12228 GCA_015052645.1 Benitochromis conjunctus
TACCACTGAAGCAATAACAGCATCAATAGCAACAGTTGGGACTTTTAAACCACAAAACACGCTGATTGGTCCACACCAAGGATCGGATCCGACACAAACAGAGTAATATAGTGTACGCTGTTAAGTGCCAGGAGGATTGCTAGGATTTATACATCGGGCAAGCCAAACAACCTCTAGCAAAGCGGATGGCACAACAGAAGAGCTACCTCGTCAGGCCAGGACCCCACAGTCTATTTACACCTACAGGCCAGTGGACAATCAATGATGAGGATGTACACATCCTGGACAGGGAGGAACGCTGGTCAAGGAGGCCATTTACGTGAAAAAGGAAAGACCATCTCTGAATCAAGGAGGGGGCCTAAGGGTACATCTTTCACCATCTTACAATGCTGTGATTGCAGCCATTCCCCAACTCTCTGTGAATGGCACTAATCAATGGTCTTTGATCAGTGGCCCTTGATCAGTAGTTGTTGATCAATCGTCATGATAATTTGCATATTAATGATCAAGGAACTGACCTCCCAGCCCATTGTTCATTCAGTGGTGCTAGTTTCAGAAATGTGATGAGGAAACAGACCAAACCTTGCTATCAAATGCTTGTCAGTCAGTTTACACAATGTTACTTTAGAGTCACTAAAAATGGAAGAGTATGTATCACAATTGCTAAAATTCCTAAAAAGCCAATGCAATACTTTTGTCAGACCCATTTATTTAAAGCTAAAAGTCTGCACTTCAATCACTTGTTGACTGTTTGATTTCAGATCCCCTGTGTACAAAGCTAATATTACAAAATGTGCCATACCAAAAGTGGAAGGAAAGACAAACACAGACTCAGTGACCGTAATGAAGAACAAACAAATGGCATCAGTATAAAACTCACAATCCCTCTCTGTGGCACACAACATCCTAACACTGAATTCAAGGTAAGACACCCTATTTACGGCAAATTAGATTACAATCAATGCCTTCCACACAAAAACTTTTAAACTTTCATGCCTGTATTTCTGCAGGATGCCTTAAGTGACAGAAACTTTGTTTTTAATTTGAGTGGTGAAAGTTTGAGCAATGTTTGATTTGTATCATGTGTATTTTCTTTGTATCAGATGGCGCTGTTGCTTTTACTGGTGATTCTGACATCATGTGCTGCTGCACCTCAAAGTAAGAAAACAAAAAAAACAAATAGAAATTGTGTACAGGATTAAAATATGTTCACGTTTAATGTTTATTATTATCTACTGTTTTTACTGCGGTGCAAAACTAATAAGGTAGCATAATATGGCAATAAGGGCATCATTTCTCTAGAATTAAATGAAATTTCAATGTGTTATCTGAAATAAGGATGTAATTAAATTAAACGAGGTAATCAAGTTTTTACAAACAATCAAACAAGCAAAATCAACCAAACCATTTCTCAATCAGCCATTTTTTCTTCTCCCATTGAGTGTAATTCCTAAATTTAGTCCAGTTTCTGCAAAAAGTTTATTTATTATGTCATTAATGACCAGGCTCAAGAAACTGTGATCTGTTTATCAGCGTCACTGAAAGTTACTGATCATGTTAATCATTTGTTTCTTTTACTTTTTTAAGACCTAGCACAAAAAATGTTCACCTTCCCAGAGGAGACAAACTCAGCCCACGTGAAGCTGTTAACAACAAATCAAGACTTTAGTGCTGTAACTGTCTGTCTCAGGTAGTGTTAAATATGCCAAATGAAACAACAACAACAATAATCATGATAATAATAATAATAATAAAAATAGCATTATGTATGTCAATGTCTTGTCATTGCTTACAGGTCCTTTACAGACCTCAGAAGAATCCACTCAATTTTCTCTTTGGCGACGGCGTCTTCTGTCAATGAATTTCTGTTAATCAAACTAGCTGAAGGTGATTTGCTTTATCTGTGGATCAAGGACAAAAAAGCTGAATTTCCATTGCAAGACTACAAGCTGAACACGTGGAACTCTATTTGCTCCACTTGGAATGGTACCTCTGGATTGATTCAGCTGTGGATAAATGGAAAGCCTTCCAGCAGGAAATTCATTAGTTCTAAACCCAACATCGCTGGACCCATGTCCATTATTTTAGGACAGGTATAGTACTAACACCACTGTGACTGGTGCACACTAGTTGTCTATATTATACAAAGTACAGTGATTTGGTCTGAGAGGTTAATTATGTTAGCATAGCTTAGCACAGAGCGATGGGGAAACAGGCGAGTGTCAGTCTCAAGCTCTGTATCTGTAACCAACTTACTAGTGCATCAAAAGTTCACTTTATATTCAAGGAAAATAATTAAAGTCAAAAACACAATTCTCTATTTAACAAACAGAAATATGTACTAGACTGTGTCTTAGCCTGCAGGAATAAAGCTGAGGTCCAAAAGCAGTGCTTGTCGTGAAGTAGCATTTTTCCTGGTTTGGTTTTAGCACTTTGGGAATCAACATTGCTTGGATTTCACCATTTCCATTTTATGTACTATGCTAAGCTGGCTAAGACTACTTATCATGGACAAACAATATTAGTAATGTTATTAAAATATTTCTAAATGTCAGAGAATTTCTATAATGTGTTTTCCAAATACGCTCATTTAATGTGAATGTGTATTGGTAATGTTGTTAAAAATATTTTTTCAAATCATTGCATTGTAAGTCATTAGATTTCTCTCTGCTATTTCTCAGGAACAGGATTCCTTTGCTGGGGGATTTGACAAAGCGCAGTCGTTCGTAGGCATGATGTCAGATGTCCACATGTGGGACTACGTCCTTTTCCCCTGTGAGATCGAGACCTACTTGAATGAGCTGACCTTTACTCCAGGGAATGTGCTGAACTGGAGTTCCCTGGATTTTCAGATAACAGGACGAGTGTTGATAGAAGACAAGCAAACCTGTTAATACCAATTTTATGTCCAAAGTATAAAAAAAATTGCCAATTTATACTATTAAGATGTTACAAAATAAAAATGGTTTTAAAACCTATATTATATATATATATATATATTTATTTTTTATTTTTTATTTTTATTTTTTTTTACATATTTTGGTGTTTTTAAAGCTGTGCTTTGTGTGTAATGTATCAATACTCAACCCTTTTTCTTCTGTTTCATTTGTAAGACTTAAACGCACACTTTTGTGTCACTTATAACACAAGATTGTCAAAAAAATATAACAAGATATACATGGTCAGCCTTGTGTGGGTTTTCTCTGCATACTCCAGCTTATGTCCACAATCCAAAGACATTAATGGTGATTCAAACTTCGTTATAGGCGTGAATGTGAATGTTTTCAGATTCCCTGTAAATTGTAAACACACGCGCAGGAAGCAGGAAGCTGGAAATTTACAGAAACAATGACTGCCATAAAAAATTTACCATTTACAGCAGCCATGGTATAAAAGGAACTATTCTGCACTGTTAAAAAATGAACCATTCACCAAATGACCCAGAGTATCGAAGGCACTATCCTGCAAAGAGTCCTGACACTGTATCCAAGGTAAGATATAATATACATTGTGAAACAAAATGTATACAGTTTTTACCTGTATTGCGGTGTGGAAGGCTGATGAAAGTGACATCTGATTTGTTTGTATCACCAATACCAATAAACAATTTGAATTGTTATGTTTGTATATCTTTGTATTAGATGCTGCTGTTGCTTCTGCTGGTGATGCTGACATCGTGCACTGCCATTCCTCAAGGTACTTTTTATTTATTTATCTTAATTACTAAGTTATTCATGGCTTTGGTTTTCTTGGTGGTTTTCTGTTCATATTATATTTGCAGTTCTAGCTCCTAGTTTCAGTCATTGGTCCCTGTATTCCATGTTGTGTATCCAGTCAGTCATGTCTCGGTGTCAAGTCCGTGTCTCTGAGTCTGCGTCTTTGCGAATGTCTTGTGCTTCCTGTTTTACTTTGATAGTCCTTGTCTTATCACAGTGTTTTCTGCTTTTTTTCCCTACCTGCCTCGTCATGTATGATTAGTCACAGCTGTGTTCCCCTCCTGTTTGCCATTTCCTCATTACCCTCTGTGTGAGTGTATACATAGTCTGTGTTTCCTTCTGTCCTTTGTCGCATCGTCTGTGTGTTATCCCCCACGTTTCCTCTGCGTTTTGAGTCCCAGGCTCCTCGTTCCTGGTGGTCAGGTTTTGTTTTCTATGTTTTTTTTCTATATTTTCTATGTTTTCTTCTTTTCTATATTTCAGTTTAACCTTTCTCCTGCGTCCTTGTCTGCATTTGGGTCCTCATTCTCTCCACTCCACACCGTCTGCTTTGACAGACGTGACAATATGTTTTCCAAATAAACTCATTATTCTCCTTTGAGACTTTTTGTATGTCATTAGTCATAAAAACATAAGAATGAAAAAATACATAACAGTGCAATACAGCTGCTAATTCAACTCTCTGCCATTTCTCGGGAACAGAACTCCAATAGTTACATGTTTAATGTGAAGTGTTGTTCTATTGTGAAGCATTAGCTACACTCTAGTGCTGTTGCTCTATGGAGGGCAAACTTTGCCGTAAAAACAGCTTCAACAAAAATCATTAATCTGTTTTGAGTTTAGGATTTCTCAAATATTTTTTTTTATTATTTCCTTTTGATTATAGTATGTTGCTTATTATTTCCTTTTTTTTTTAAAAATTTGCATTATTCATATGTTTCTCTATTTTTTTAAAGATCTGTCAGATAAAATATTCACCTTCCCAGAAAAAACCAACACAGCTCATGTGAGGGTGAATACATCAATGCAAGATCTGAGCGCTGTAACTGTGTGTTTCAGGTATTTTTGATTAAACAAACTGAATTAAACAAACAAACAAGAAACTACTGCATATCAGACTATAAAATCTATTTTCACTGCTTTTAGGTCCTTCACTGACCTCAATAGAGACCATTCCTTGTTCTCTCTGGCTACACCCTCTGCTATCAATAACTTCCTGATATTAAAGAAAGCTGCAAATGGTTTATTTGAACTGTGGGCCAGGAACAAGTTGAGTAATGTTGAAGGGATTGCCTACAAGTTGAACACATGGCATTCTATTTGTTCCACGTGGGATGCTACCTCTGGACTCATGCAGTTGTGGGTCGATGGAGTCCCCTCAAGCAGAAAATTCACCAGCTCTGGATCCAACATTAATGGACAAATTATCATTGTCTTAGGACAGGTACCTTTACAAAGCACCAAACATAGCAAGCTGTTACTTTATCTTCAAACAAACAGACACTGACACATATAAGATAGTCACAAAATTTGATTCATTTAAATTTAAAGTATGTTTTGTGTGCTACATGTGTTTTCAAGGGTTGCCTGACCAGATGTTTTACCTGTAATCTGGAAGTGCTCTCACAAGTGTTCGATGTATTTTACACTAAACATTTTTTTTATTTGCTCAGTGGCCAACGTATTATGTTCTCGTAAGTGCATTATGAGTGATTAGTGTTTTGACTTTTGCAACCACCTCACACCTCTAGATATTAACTGAATGATGCTTTATCAATTTGGAAACACTGTTATTTCCTTGAATCCAGATGGGTAGATATTGTTTTATGACTACTTGACAAAAAGCATAGATGACATTTTATGAACTACACTGTTGGCCAAACGTGTGTTCACAAATTAATTGATTGAATTTTGTGACTATTTCATGAACTGAGCATACATCTTACCAGCACATTTGACACTTTCTGATATCCATCTCACAATGGATATCAGACTCAGACTGATTAAAAATCTGTGAATTGTTCACATGAATGTCTTGTGAAAGATCATCGTTAGTGATCCACCACAGGAAATTCTAACAGATCTACAACATCTAAAAATCGCAGAGGTGGCTAAGATAAACTGCCTAAGCTAAAGATCTAGGGTAACTTATGCTGGTGAAAATGTTAGTGTTTCCATAAGTCTGAGTAAAACTTTTTAGCGTTTCCAAATATCCTGTAGACTCTGTTCGGTTTCTTAAATATTTATTGTGTATATCAGGTGAAAAAAAAGTACAATATAGCTGCTAACTCAACTCAACTCTTTGCCATTTCTCAGGAACAGGATGCCTATGGTGGGGGATTTGACATCAATCAGTCCTTTGTTGGCATGATGTCTGATGTCCACATGTGGGACTACACCCTTTCCCCCCGTGAGATCCAGACCTACTCGAATGAGCTGAGCTTCACGTCAGGCAATGTGCTGAAATGGAAAGCATTTGAGTTTCAGATTGTAGGAAGAGTGCTGATAGAAAACAAACAAGAGTTGTGTCAATAAACAAGAATTCTGAATTCTTATAAGATTTAAAAATCCGTATCTGTAGTGGCATTTTATGTTCAAGATAACGGATTAAATTTTAATTTTCTGAAAACGAACAAAAACTTTACTATCTATGTGTTGCAATGCTAATTTCTATATCTAAAATAGAAAAAAAAATCAAGTGTGTTTTGGAAGTATTTTTACTTTTCTACATGTTTCCTTTTGTTTTTCCAAGTCCAGACTTGCCAGAGAAAATCTAACAATATCAAACATCATGCAGTGAGCTGAGTGGAATTTCCAGCTCCAGTTAATTTTCTATGGAAAGTTTCAAGCTCAACTTAATGTTTATAACAAGCGACAACTTCATTCTTTGAAATTCACAAACTTTCAAACAGAGAAAATTAAAGGAAGAAAAGTAGCAGGAAAAGAGCTTGACTAGTCGGGTCTCATTGGAAAACATGAATTAGTGACAAAATTGATCTGTGTTCATGTTCACTGACACAAATTGTCCTTCATTCTAACAACAAGTACAAATTAGTTTAAATTTGAAGATGTTTTGTGCTAGGTGTTGGGGTTGTTAATTTAAAAAAATAAGTAATATTTTGCACATTTGCACATTCTTAAAAAAGTATCTAAATTCTAATAATTAAAAAGTAATTCATTACACTACACATTACTTTCACATTCACAGTCATATCAATAAACATTTGGGAGAAAAATTTGACTTCTTAGATGATTTTAAAATACATTTCTGTTACTGTATTATGTATTATGTTCATTGTAAAGGATTGAGTAAATATTTTGCAAAATTAAACAAATCATTACAAATCTTTATCAGTGTGTTGTAATGTAAATTTATATATCTACAATAGGAAAAACAACTTGGGTCTGTCACATTTTTAAGAACTTCGAAAAGAAAAAACTTTGATTTTCTAAGATGTTTGTTTTTATGTTAGCCTGAAAACACACACAAACACAATAGTGCACCCAGAAAATGGGCTGAAATCAATAATAGAAGAATAATTCAATCCAAGTGGGTGTAAAGGGATTGTAAATTGTGTGTGCAGGTAATATTGTTAGATGCTAGATAATACGATCTCAGTGGCTAAATTTTGAGCTTTGGGCAACAAAGGTGCTGCACGTATTCTCGTGTAACACCAGACTCCTCTCCCTATTTTGCACCCAATCATTTGATTAATTTTGGTCTTTGTGCATATGAGGCTCTCCTTATGTTTTACAGAAAAAAATAGCAAAAAAAAAGATTTTTCAATGCGTGGTGAGCTACTGTGATCCAGTTCACAAGGACATGAGGTCTCATGTCACAATTCAGGTTGTTTCCTCTCAAACACTTCAGAACATCATTACGGTAGAGCGCCATGTTGGCAGTCGGGCCAGTAAATGTTGTATAGCCCTGTGAATGTTACAGAAAATAACAAGAATCCTGCTTACCTGATGTTGACTTTGGGCTCTTCCACAGAAGACAGCTATTTGCCCTTTGGCCCACACATGGTGACCAAGCCCTCGACATCAGTGATGATCCTTAACATGAAGGCTGAAATTGCGAGGGTGTTTGTGAAACTGGTCATAAGAAAAAAAGAAAAAGTTTTCAAGGATCCAAATAAAGCAAGTGCAGCAGTAGTGCTGCAGAGGTCACGAACAGATTAACTTGAAGTGGAAATCAGCCAAATTTAAACAAGGTATTGTGCATTTTATGGATTGAATTACAAACTTTTTGATCATATTGCATACATAGTTTATGTGCATTTTCATTATAATAAATGTGCACATCTATATTTTATTTATTTATTCGATTAAGAACTAAACGTGCATCCTTAATTCGGTTTAGTCTGGTTATTTCATGTTGACTGAGGGTGTAAGTACCAGTGTACTGCCTGTATTCCTAGCATTAACATTTGCACTAATCTCGATAAATAGATTCTTGCAGATAGCGGATATGGAAGAACTGCAGCAGGTCTCCTCTGTGTCATCTGCCAGGCAGCATACCACTGTACTGTAAAGCAGCTTCGACATACCCAGGGTATCTTTTCAGTCTGCTTACTCTAACATCAGCAAAAACACAAAAGCAGCACATGAAGCTGGTTACCAGTTTGTTAAGTTATCACTGACTTTCCTCTGTATGTTCAAATGAAAAGGGTGGAATTATAGTGGTGTAAGTTAACAGACATATCAATATCACAAGTCTATCATTAAATTAAGGGAGATGTTTGATGGATTATATCAAAGTTATTCAATTAAAAGACAGTTTTAGTTGTTATTCTTTTCAGCTCAGTGGTGTTTAAGTGGTATCTTTGCGTAAAGAAGTAATAAATATAAAAACAAACTTACACAGGCTTAGTCTCTGTTCAAACTTTATATAAGGTCAGCAAGTACAAATGCTGATATATATTATGTATTATATTATATATCATATATTAATGCTTAAAAAAACAACAGAATTTCCTCCTGGAAACTTAAAAAGAGTCTCTGGTCACCTGACCTCCATACTGTAGCTGTTACAAAAATGGTCTCAGATTTTCATTATGTTTTTAGAAATGGCAACATTTTTATACCGCAGACTAATTATTTTGTCTTACATTTTATCATTTTTATTCTAATTATATCATTAATTAAGTCCTTGTTTACACCTACCTTACAGTAAACCATCCTCACTTTTTCACTCAGTTTAATAATGACTGTATTCAGCTCTGTGTCAAGGACATTGCTTTTAAAAAAAACAAAAAAACAACTCTAATATAGCCCTGTGTATGTGTGTGTGTGTGGTCTTCATTTCAGGAGTAGAAGTTTTAACCGATAGTCATTTTTTTCACCCTGGAAACATCCCTCGTGAAAGACAAACCAGTGGTGCAAACGGACTTATTTTACATGGCACAAAAGCGTTCAGGATTTTTGTCATTCATCAGTTTTACCATACTTAAACATGTTTCCTCGACATAAATGTAATTCACCAGACTTCTGCACACAGAGGGAAAATAAAACTATTGTGTTGACTGAAATCGTGATTCCCTTATATGAAAGAACATTACCATCAAGATAATAGGTATAATTAATATTTTGTTCACCATTTCATCACCCTCATGGCCTGTGGTTTTACTGACAGGCTGTTACATTTTATGTTTTTCATTGCCAAATTTCTGCACAGCAGCTCAGTGGTTAGAAGGTAAAGTCTGACACTCTGACAGTTGCCTAAGGCTCTTTATGCAGGTCACTGCTTAGTATTGTCCTCTGCTGCACCATACAAATGCTGTTTATAACAAACTTCTCAGAGAATAACCATTTCCCCTTTATGTCTGTTGTGTCACATTAAGGCATATTGTTGACAGTCGTTTTGAAAAGCAGGTTCACACCTGAAACACTCCTCTTCCCATCATAGGCATGTACGATAAATCCTGGCATACATGTTGGTTCCTGCTCGTCCCGTCCTTATTCTTTGTTTGTCATTCTGGCTCTCACTGAGGCCTACTTCAAAATGCAGCCCTTGATTTAGCTAGTTATTATTATTTATCTATTATTTTCATGATGCTAGTGTGGTTCTTGTTGATGAAATATCAGACCTCCTACTGCTACCTCTGTAGTATTAGTCTTTTTTTACTTTGAGATAACATTTGTGAGAATGAAATATTCCCTCTTGTGTTGAGAAACTGATAAGAAAACCAGTTTTGCATTTACATCTTGTTGATAACAAATGTTTTACAAATACAGAGTTGATTCCCACAACCGTCACAAAAAAGTCATTTTCTTCTGTTTTTGTATGTTTGTCTTTCTCTTTGTCTTTCAGCGAGATTGGGGGGAAAAACGCTTAGTAGTTAAATTTCCTGAAACTTGATAGAGGTGGGGCATGAGCAAGAGATGAAGCCATTAAAATTTGATGCAGACGCCAATTGCTTTAGAAAAATATGCAACTTTTTTATGAAGTTATAAATTATGAAAGAGTGGTATTGTAGTAGTATGATATATTGCATATAAACAACAGCAATGTCTTGGGCACAGATATATACAAAGATGCTGCGATGTATGAATACCTGAGGACCAGTTACACCTCATGTTCTGCACACTCTTGTTAAGACGTGTAACAAGGAATAATAGTGCTCATTTTCTTTCAGTATTAACACAATATTAAAACAGTACAGCATTTAATATTCCTGATTAGATCTAAAATCAGCTTCAATTCTGAGCGTAAAAACTGGTGAAATGTTCTTCAAACCATAGTGTGATTCAAAAGTTTTCCTCTGTTTCTTGCCTGGCAACTACATCTCATCCTGTCTGGAGGTGAAACTTGGGGAGTCTTTCCCTGCTGAGTTCAGTGTGCTCTGCCTAGTCATTTCAGTCTGATCCCTCTCCAGGGTTCATCCCTCCAGTTCATGATTCTGTTCGCCATGACAGACACATCACAGATGTCCTCTAAAGACATGGTGTAATATTTGGATGTGACAGTACAAATAGGCCCTTGATGTTGTGCTTAGACAAGCCATTTCAGCTAATCAAGAACAATTAATTTATCAGACAACTGACAGCTTCTTATCACAAGTAATCAACCTTTATTTAATTTAAGTCTGACAGGTAAAAGGGTAAGCAAAAAGACAGTAAAGGAAAAAAGAAAGAAAGCAGGAAATACTGTCTTGCATATCAAAATGCACACCCTCACAAAAAAAGGACGCTCATAAAAGAGCTTCTAACTCTCATGAGTGCTGGTGAAAGAAACCAATTCTGGACTTCTGACTAACGAAAAGATCAGACAACTGAAGACAATCTCAAAATCCAGAGGACTGCAGCACGATCCTAAACTTTGGTTGCATTTGTTGAAAAGGTGGCATTAAATGAAAGCCCCATAGTGTGATGGCGGGGTGTGGTCTGTGGATCAGCTGCAGGAGAGGTGCAGTGGGTTCAGGAGTAATGCCAGGGGAGGCTGGCCAGTGCAGCTGGTAATAGTTATCTAATCATGCCTACCCTATTTCTACAACAGTAGCACGTTGGGACTGGGGATGGAGAGAGGAGAGCTGAGCTGGTCCTGACTTGGAGCTGAATGGGAGCAAAGGAGCATGGCTGCAACTGTCTAACTGTATATTCAAAAAGCATGAAATAAAGAGTGCATGAAAACCTCAGACAGTTTCTTATCAGTATTGTGTTGATGCTCTCTAATAGCACAAGCTTGCTAAACATATAATTCTAAAAACACCTTTTTTAAAATTGAGGAAACAGTGAGGATTTTGTCTTCCATCTCTAATATATCGCATCCTTTAGCAGACTGAGGCATCTAACACCACTGGCAGTTACATGTAGCTTTCTGAGTTTCTTGGTTTGCACATGAATTTTAAAAAGAAACACTTTGTAAGCTGCTGTAGTCTGTTTTATTGTGACGTCTCATATGACTAGGGCTTCAGCCAAATTACCTTCTAGTGGGTGTGCTTGTAGTCCTTAATGCCTCAAGTTAATGATGCAAGGGTGTGTTTATCTTTTTTAAATTGCATATATGCTGATTTATTTCCTTGTTTCATTATTATGAGTTTTATCATTCACATTATTAAATTTTTATCATTTGAATTTTTATTTTAACTTTCTCTCCAGCTGTCCATCCATCCATCCCAGGAGGGGCTGGAGCCTATCCCAGCTACCACTGGGTGAGAGGTAGGGTGCACCCTGGACAGATCGCCAGTCTGTCACAGGCCTAACACAGAGAAATAGACCATTTACACCTATGGACAATTTAGAATTACCAATCAACCTAATCCCACTCATCCACTCTCAGCAACTCCATTAAAACAAATTCTAAAATACGAAAACAATATTTTTAACACTAGTTTGATCCTGACCTTTAATGTTCATTCTTCATAAAATGGTCACGTTTACAGTAAACTGGTCAAAACAAAACAAAAACCTGTCGCCCGCTGTTATTTAGCAGGACGTGGTGTAATCATGAAAACATACTCCAACTGAATTGCACATTGATTCCAACTACAATAGGGAAGCTGTGAAGGCA
>VOQK01039667.1:0-10936 GCA_015052645.1 Benitochromis conjunctus
CACTGCTTAGCCAACTGCATCTGGTCCAAAGTACTGCAGCATGATTATTAAACAAGACCATATAACCCCCATATTAGCATCCCTACACTGACAGCTGGTTTTAGAATTGAGTTTAAGACTTAATTGTTATCATTATTCTCCTTCACAATGTGTAGTTTTTTTATTTGTGTGTTATCATACATGGAATTTTACAGGACTGCTTAATTTCTTTTTTTTTTTCATATTTTAAATGTTCAGACAGGTTCTGATGTCTCTTTCACAAATTAAAGATACCGATTCATTTTGATGGAAAGAAAGATCAGTGAAAATGTCAATCTTTTTAACAGTTTTTGAGAAAACCCAAGAAGACTTCCCATCCCATAGTACATACTCTGACTTAGTGGTAAAACTACAAACCCTGAAGTTTGTTTTTTACACTGAACATTTTCAGTAATGTACCATTCAGTATTCACTAACATCAAATTCAAAAACTTAATTTTAGTGCCGTCATCATGATTAACACGATTAAAACCTTTAACACACTCAACCCGTCTGGAGCGCAGAATGGACAAACCTTGGACAAACTGCCCGAAATGCGTTGACAGAGACATTTCAGGGATTTTGAGTCAGTCTGCGCTCCAGATGGGTTCATTGTTAATCGTGACGACGGCGTTAACGCGTTTAAGCTGCATTAACGCTGAGTAACCCCTCGTGCAGATTAATCTGCGTTAACTCGTTAACAGGGATTTGACAGTTTTGACGCGTTAACATGGATCAGTTCGCGCAGATCAAGCAAAAAGCATTCTGTCCTTTGCTTGCTTGATTGTGCTTTAAACACATCAAAATGCATAGTGGGATTAGAATAAAAGTAAAAACTGTGACAAGGATTGGTACCGAATAGGCAATCACTTAGCAGCAAGGTGAATCTGTGATGAATTAGTGTGGTCTGCACTTCTTCTTTGATTGGGTGAAAAGAGTTGAAAGTAATTGGATGAGAGAACCACGAGGAAGGCCCTGCATAATTTCAAGAAAACTGCGTTTTAAACGCCGTCACAGCTGACACTGAACTCCGGAAAAAACAACGTTTTTATCTGTCTTGAACCACTTTCTGCTGTGTGACATAAAAAGCGGTGTTCAAAGACAGGAAAAAACGATGTACTTTCTGCCACCCAGAAGGGGCGCTCAAGGCGCCACTCTCTCGCGTAAAATACGGCATTCTGTTGGGGTCAACGCTGTTTTTTATGGCATTTTTTAACCAGACGGGTTAGAAAAGTGGCAATATTTGGCCGGGATGGCTTGCCATACAGCGCTACTTAATTTACTTCCTACTCTAACAAGGTTTGACAGCTGACACTGCAACAATGCAATAAAAACATTGCAACAAAGAACATTATTAATACATTACTTTTTACTTGAGTGAATAACATTGAGCTATGGCTGTGTCACTAGGCAATTATCAAAATTCTATAACAATATAAAAATTGCAAAGTCGAATGTCATTGACATTATAAGTTGTAGCCATATTTGAATATTTTACATAGTAATCACAATAGTACAAAACTGTTATTTCTTGCCAAAAAAGACAGGTGTTTTTTTTGTTTATGCAACTCCATCCCTGAGAGTATCTGGTTAAAAAAATAAAATAAAATAAAATAAAAAATTCTGAGCTCTTTACCTCATTTTTTTCCAAGCTGCACTCAGACAAGGCCTTGTCTCCTTGTTCCTGGAAGGTGATGATGATCAGAGCAACAAAGATGTTGACAAAGAAGAAAGGGAAAACGACAAAGTAGACCACGTAGAAGATTGACATTTCTATCCGATAGCCTGGACTGGGACCCTGGTCTTCAAAGGTGGCATCCACGGAGTGCTTCAGAACACTGCAGCAAGGAAGGTACAGGAACATATCCATGCAATCACTTTAAGCTAAGCATTATAAATTGTATAACTCAGGCTAGGAAACTTTGCTTTGTGTGTTTTCTAAGAGAACAAAGTGAAAAAATTATTTGGTTAAAGCAAAGTAAAATTAGCGATTATCTAGAGCAGACTACATGATATGGGGGATTGCTGTGCGTCTTCTCCCTCTCTCTCATCATTTTCCTGTCCCGCTTCAGTTTCCCTATCCAATAAAGACAAAATGCACAAAAAAAAAATCCAAACTAAAAAAAAGAAAGAAAACAAAAGCCTTCAGGTTACGAGAAATTAGCTGCATATACACTGGATAAAACAAATATTGCAAATATTGAACACGTCACCAATTTTCTGTACACATAAATATATATTTTCTAAAGTTGCTATTGACATGAGATTTTCACCAGAAGTTGGTAACAGCCAACCCGTCCAATTCACACAAGCAAAGAAATGAAACCATTGATATCCATAAATTAAGTTGTGTATACTAATGACAAATGACACAGGGAAAAAATAGTGAACACACTTACTGAAATGTATTTAATACTTCGTACAAAAGCCTTTGTTAGTAATGACAGGTTCAATTCACCTCCTGTATGGAGAAACTAGTTGCATACACTGCTCAGGATTTATTTTGGCCCATTATTCCACACAAACAATCTTCAAATTCTGAAGGTTCTTTGGGACCATTCTATGAACTCTGAGCTTTAGTCCTTTACATAGACTAGATTAGATTCAGTTCAGGTAATTGGCTGGGCTATTCTATTATTTTCCTTCTCTAAAATCAATTGAGATGTGTGTGTGTTTCACTAAACTTCACTGTTGGTATTGTATTTTTTTGTAGGTGATAAGCAGTGCATTTTAACCTCAAAACATGGTGTGAATTATGGCATTTTGTTCTCATTTGACCAGACTATATGCTCCCAGCGTTTCACAGGCTTTTCTAAATGTTTCAGTTAATTGTGTTTCAACATGCTTTTTCTTTAGCAATGTAGTCATGCTTGGTGAGCATGCATGCAGGTCTTGGCAGTTGAGTGCATTACTTATTGTTCTCTTTTAAAACAATTGTCCATGCTGATTTCAGGTCATTCTGTAGCTCTCCACAAGTGGTCATTGGCTCTTGGACAACTCTTCTGATAATTTTTCTCACTCCTCTTTTTGAAATCTTGCAGGGAACACCTGGTTGTGGCCAGTTTATGGTGAAATTATGTTCTTTCCACTTCCACGTTATAGGTCTAAAAGTGCTCACTGGAACCTTCAGCAGTTTAAAAATTCTTCTGTAACCAATTGCATCCGCCTGTTTTGCAACAATAAGGTTGCAAAGGTCTTGAGAGAGCTTGCTGGTTTTATCCATCATGAGATGTATTTTGTATGACACCTTGGTAATGAGACACCTATTTAAAGGCCATCAGTGGGGACTGAACAAGCTTATATTAATTTGGACTAAGTGGCAGGATTGCTTTCTAATTACTGATAGATTTCAGCTTGTGTCATGACTTTTCATGCCTTTTTGCATCTCCTGTTCTTAGTCTGTTAAATATTTTTTCTCTCTGTCATCTATGGTTTGATTCTTTGCATTTGTGGATTGGGTGGATTGTTACTGACATCTTTTCAGAATTTCTTTTGAATCTCCCTTTCTCCATGTGTTCAGTACTTTTCCCCCATGTCATCTCATTACACATAATTTGTAACCATTTATTGTTTGATTTCTTTGCATGTGTGGATTAAATGGGTTGTTAATGGCATCCGGTGGGAATTTCATGTCAATAGCACCTTTCTAAATATATTTACTTAAAAAATTTGTGACATGCTCAATACCTATTTTACCCACTGTAACTGACTTTGAGAAGAAGTCCTAGCCAAGCATTACATACATTGTTTTTCAGAAAATTACTCACAGAACTATTTAAGAAAAAAAAGCACTGGACTTCTTTAAGTTTATTGAAGACGTTTCACCTCTCATCAGAGAAGCTTCTTCAGTTCTAAAAAATGGTGGAGAGTTCCAGGTATTTAAACCCTAGTGGGAGTTATCCCTTGAGTGGGTCGTTGACCCACTATTGATCATATAGCTCATCACATGATCCAAAGTGTGAAAAAAAGTGTGAAAAAAGGGTGTGGGTCATTATCAGCAGATGTGACACTTTGCCTCACCGCATCATGTGACCTATTGAGATCACCTGATGGAAGATATGATTGGGCATTGATGCACCTGGGAAGGGATCTCAAAACTGGATTGTAGGTGGCAGACAGTTGGTGTAACAGTGTTATAATACTGGGAAATCTATAAAAAAAAAAATTCTATTTCTAGGAAAAATGATTAGTATATTTACAAAAGTTAATTCTGGTTTGTAAAGTTTCTTATTGACTTGCTATATTAGGGTTCATATTATTTATGTAAGTATTCCCCTTTAGTATCAGGTAGGTCACAAAAGGTCAGAAATGTTAATTTTAGTTGTTTTTTGTTTGGTTCACCTCATTTTGAGCACCATTTAGCAGCTACTTTCTCTATACTATTTTACAAGTAGCTTGAAACAAAAAAAGGAAGTCCATACATGACATGCATAAATTATTTTCTTTACAAGAGGTGGAAACAGGTCAGTAAACCAGTGGTGAAATATACTTCATTGAGTAGTATGAGGAGGGAACTGATCAATAACTTCCACTTTGGCTCTTACCAGTTGTATTTGCCCCTGCCCAACCACCTCACTCAAGTCACTGTGGCCTAAATAAACTCACATTTGGCAAGGTTAGGTTAGGTGAAGGTTAGGTTCACTTCTACACCACCACAAACACCACAGAAAAGTTTCCAGATGATATAACAGTGGTGCAGCATGCCTCCAGGGACAAGGTACTGAATCTGTCTGTGTGGTGGTCAGTAAACAATGGAGATGATCCTGGACTTTAGGAGGCAGACAGCAGTCCCACCTCCCCTTTATATAAATAGCAACTGTGTAGAGATCGTTCCTGGACACCGAGTTCTCTGCCAACCCGTCCTGGAATGCAAACAGCTCCACTGTCATCAGGAAGGCACAGCAGAGTCTGCACTACTTGAGAGTGCTCAGAAGGAACAACACCTATGAGAAGCCGTGGTGACCTTCTACCGATCAGCCATTGAGATAATCCTTACATACTGCATCACAGTGTTGTTCGTACACTGCACCTAAGCTGAGTGAATAAGGCTAGAGAGAGTGGTCAACACAGTACAGAAGATCATCGACAACCCCCTCCACTCTGTTGCAGACATCTATATATCCCGCTGCCTCACAAGAGACTCCACCTATCCTGTATCTCACGTACTCGACCTGACTCAGGAACAGTTTCTTTCCATGTTTCTTTTCACACCCCAACCAACGCACACACGCACACACAGACATACACATCACCATCAAGACAAGACAAGTGCAATACTTCAGAATGACCTTGCACATCTGTATAGTTGGCATTTTTAGATTTGTTTTTATTGTAAGTTATTTATTTTTTTACTGTTGTTTATTCTAAATGCTGCTACCAGGGAACTGCCTCTAACTTAATTGAACATCTGATGTTTAATGACTATGACCAAGCTTGACAATCAAAGAAAGCCAAGATACACTTAAGATGATCTTGCCAAGTGTTGCTATATACTATTCATCTAAATACACAGTAAAGCCTTTCAAACCAGAAAACAAACAATTCATTAGGTGCTGGAATGCGGCAAGAACAACTCTCAACCCAAGGGGCATAACTGTAGGAAAAAAATCCAGATGGTGTAATGAAGGATAAAATCTCTAGCATGTGATGACCATAGTACTTGCTGGTCACCCTTAAGTAGTTCAAACTTAACTTAACCTTAAAGCAGATAACTTGTAAGCTGGAGAGAAAATGGCATCTCACTAATTCAGAAGCTCTTAATTTAGCCTGGAAAAATTGTTTGTTGCTCTCCATAAAGCTAGAACGTCCGACTATTCATCACCAATTAAAGAAAAAACAAACAACCCTAGGTTTCTCTTAAGCGCTGTAGCCAGGTTGACAAAAATTCAGAGCTTTGTTGAGCCAACCATTTCTTTAACCTTAACTAGCACTGTTTTTATGAATTTCCCCCTCCATAACACACTGGACAATCTGAAGAACAGTTTCAGCAACAGGTTCCTTCAACCTCGCTGTCTGAGGGAACGTTACAGGAGGTCGTTCCTTCTGCTGCTCTCAGACTCTTTAATTCATCCACTTGGGTCAGATCCACACATGTGGAACAGAATCAATCACACCTCAGTGCACCCTGTCACTTTGTACACCACCACATGTATTTGCACACATACTTGTCCTGTTATATTTATATGTATAGTTATATTTATACCTATATCTCTATATTTATCTATTTATCTTAATATGTATCTATCAATATCTCTGTTTCTACACTTATTTTATACAAGTGCTTGATGTTTGTTGTGTATTTGCTGCTATTACATCTTAATTTCCCTCTGGGATTAAAGTTTCTCTGATTCTGATTCTGAATTTCTTCAAAATAAAATTTTAATCATCAGAGAATAAATCACTCATAACCATTTTACAGACACAGAAAGAAGCTGGACATAACATTATGTATGAATATTGGAGTCCCTTTTGACAAGAATATGTCTTTCACTGTGTATTTCAAACAAATATTTAGGACTGCTTTCTTGCAATTGCACAATATCTCACTGTCTCTCTGTTAAATCCAGAATCAAATTTAAAATCCTTCTCCTCTCATTCAAGGTCTTCAATAATCAGGCCTCATGTTATCTTAAAGACCTCATAGTACTATATCACCACAATAGAGCACTTTGCTTTCAGTCTGCGAGCTTGTGGTTCCTAGAGTATTTAAAAGTAAAGCAGAATGGGAGACAGAGCCTTCAGCTCTAAGGCCTGTCTTCTGTGGAACCAGCTCCCAGCTTGAATTTGAGAGACAAACTCTCTCTAATTTTAGGATTATTCTTAAAATTTTCATTTTGATAAAGCTTATCAAAAAGGCTGGATCACGTGACTCTAAACCCTCCCTTAGGTACGTTGCAAGCATTTTGTCTTCACTCAACTTTTTTCCCAAATTCAATCATTATTATTAAACTCTGGCTCTCTTCCACAGTTTTGTCATGCCTCCCTCACCTCATGCAGTCCCAGTAGGGGGCTGTCCTTTCCTGAGGTTTTTCTTTCCCTCCCACTGTTGCTAAGTGCTTGTTCATGGGGGTAGTGAGATGACTGGGATTTTCTCTCTATTATTGTGGGGTCTTTACCTTACAATATGAACCTTGAGTTGCCTGTTATTGTCATTTGGTCCTATATAAATAAAACTGAACTGAATATTTATGACACACATGTTTTGTGATTAATGTATTGGCTTTGCTACTTGTTAGCTTGAACATCATACCAGAGCCTTCTGAATGTTTGGATGAACTTCTGTCTTTGGTAAGTTTTTAATTTTCAGTTTTATTTGCATTTCCAATCATGCCAGGCTACATTTATGAATCAAAGACAAGCCCTGTTTTTCATTTAATAAATTTTAATAATCAGACCAGCTGTACTTACGTTGGCCAGCCCTCCCCAGTCGAGACAGTGAAGAGGGTCAAAAAAGCCCACAGCACATTGTCATAATGGAACTCATACTTTTTCCACTCTCTGGGCATGGCGGCCACCTCGTCTTTGTCATAGTCTAGAAATTGTCCTCTGTAAGAAATTAAGCAAGTGGAGACAGGCACACAGTAGCATTTGAAAGTTTAGTTACTTAAGCTCTGAAATATGAAGTGAGGATGTTGGGATTTTTTTAGACCGACTTGCAGTCTTTCTCCAGGCCCTTGGACTCATCAGTGCAATAAAAGAATTTCCCCTTGAAGAGCTGAACTGCGATGACGGCAAAGATAAACATGAAGAGGATGTAAACAATGAGGATGTTCAGCACATTCTTCAGAGAGTTAACCACACAGTCAAACACCGCCTGAGGACACAAACAGATCCATTTTAAATGAAGTAGATCACACAAAATTGGTAAATGTGACTGTCACTATGTAATGTAAATGTCACTATGCTGCTTTCTTAACTAGAACTGTCTACAAAACGACTACTAATTAACTGCTATGTATAAATCAGATATCTTTGCAAGATACAAGAAGAGACAGCACAAGAAGCAAGCTGGAGCTGAGAGGAAGAAAAGTAAGACAAGTGAAAGGGGACAAAAGTCAGCTTGCTGTAATTACAAATTACCAAATGAAAGAAGTAAACACTAAGCTCCTCCACGGCTTCAGTCCTTTCAAGAAACAAAATCAAAACATAAGAGAAAAAAAACTGACGACTGCCAGTGCTACCTAGTGGCCTCCTATATCACATGCCTATGGTATCAATTTCAAAATCCTACATTGTCAAGTTCTTGTGTTATCACATTGAAAAGGTTTTCAGAAAACTTGACCTTTGAACTTGAGGTCAAGGTCACTCAGATTCAAACCCATCAGAGATTTTCATTAGATACACTTATGGCATCAATTTGAAGGGTCTATGTCACCTTTTTTTCCAAGTTATCACATTTAAAAATGTAGGCGTCTACACCATTTATTTATTACTGCTACTAGGTATAAAACTACTGCAATAAGTGCATTAGTTTTAATAGTGCAATAAGAACTAAAGTTGAGACCTGCCTGCCAGGGAAAAGGAATTAAATAACAAATGAAAAAAAGTCCTAGAATAGAACCTTGAGTTTTGGCAGGCGCTTGATGGTCTTCAGAGGCCTGAGAACTCGAAGAACCCTCAATGACTTGATAGTGCTGATGTCCTTGCCTTTGGTTCCCCTGTGAACAACAAATATGTTTAGACCACACAAAAATGTATCTACAAACAATATGCAGTTAGTGTAATCTTTGTCAATATTACTTAAAAAAGCCATATTGGAAATTAGACTATATGTTGTAACTGGGTTTGAATTGTGGTAGGATGTGAATGAGGTGTGTTTAGATCAGCTGGGTGACAGAGAGATGCAACAATAGCCTTTCTGGATATGATGAAAAACAGATCTATGAGAAAATGGAAATATTTTTATGAAAGTTTATTAAGCTTGATGCATGATGCTCAAGAGGTACAGATCAGCTCAGACTATAAACTATGTGGCAGTGTTATACTGGGTGGGCATCTGTGAGATGTTAACAAGGTAAATACTCATACACTAGACTCAGAGTTGTCTGCAAATCAGAGTTCCTGAAGGGGATTGTGGAGCAGCAGGAGATGAAACTTGACAACCAGGGAAATCTGGCAACTAGCTACCTGCAGATTACCCTCTCACTTAAACTGATTATGATTATTTCAAAATTAAAACTCAATTTAATAATCAATATTAACCCTTTCATATAAAAATAACCCAACAGTTTTGATTCTTATGTACTGAGACATTGGTTTATACATGAAGGTATGATTTCTAACAGACCACTGGATAGTTTTTTTCACTGTAAGTGTCAGAGAAAATGGTTGATGACAAGATGAATATCAGTGCCATGCTTGTATGTTAAATGCAGTGCTGCAGTCAGGACATACATTCCAAGAAAGTTGGTGAGTGACTAATCAAAGAAACAAAAATCCATTGTCCTGTAACATGACATATCTTAAAAGCTTCAACCACAGTGGAAGTCATGTGGTCACCAGAGACCAATAAAAGTGAATGCTATTTGACAACTTTAAGTGACTACAGGCAAATTAACTGTTGGCGACACATGTACTGCAGTTCTCTCAACTTCTAGGAAACTCACTAAAACAGCTACTAGCTACGTAGGTCACCAGAGGCTGGAATGTCTACAACCAACCAATTTTTCAATTCAGTGTTATTTATATAGCACTAAATCATAACAGCTGCCTCAAGGAACTTTATATTATAAGGTAAAGACCGTACAAAAAGTAGAGAGAATACTCAAACAATCAGACAACCCACTATGAGCAAGCACTTGTGAGAGGTGGAAAGCAAAATTTCCCTATTAACTGGAAGAAACCTCCAGCAGAACTAGGCTCAGGGAGGGCCAGCCATCTGCCGCAGTTGGAGGTAAGGGAGGAGAGACAGGACAAAAATGTGAAAGATAGGCAGAGTCAATGCAAAATATGATGCAAAGTGTGTATAAACACAGACTGAAAAGAGGTGAGTGAAGAAGAAACAGTGCGTCATCATCATAAGCTTAATCTTAAAGATAGACAATCTCTCTCTGTCTCCCAAATCAAAACTGGGGACTGGTTCTAAAGAAAAGGGGCCTGAAAGCTGAAGGTTCTGCCTCCCATTCTATTTTTAAAAACCTTAGAAACCACAAGCAAACCAACTTCAAAAGTGAAATGCTCTACTGCCATGATATGGTACTATGAGGTCTTTAAGATAAGATGGGGCCTTGAGGCAGTGATTTAGCACTATGCAAATAAAATTGATTTGAAATTTAATTGCATCTATCAAGACCTTGTATGTGACAAGAAGGACTTTATACTTATTCTGGATTTAATAGAGAGATTATATATACATATATATATATATATATATATGTTATATATACATATATATACATAGTATCTTAGCTGTTCCTAGGACTGCGCTCTTCTGGACAGAGATCTCCGATGTTGTTCCTGGGATCTGCTGGAGCCACTCTCCTAACTTGGGAGTCACCGCACCGAGTGCTCCAATTACCACTGGGACCACCGTTACTTTCACCCGCCACATCTTCTCGAGCTCTTCTCTGAGCCCTTGGTATTTCTCAAGCTTCTCGTGTTCCTTCTTCCTGATGTTGCTGTCATTTGGAACCGCTACATCTATCACTACGGCCGTCTTCTTCTGTTTATCTACCACCACTATGTCCGGTTGGTTAGCCACCACCATTTTGTCCGTCTGTATCTGGAAGTCCCACAGGATCTTAGCTTGGTCATTCTCCCATCTTGACCTGGGGACTTCCATGCCATACTCGGCACAGATGTTTTTGTACACTATGCCGGCCACGTGGTTATGGCGTTCCATATATGCCCTGCCTGCTAGCATCTTGCATCCTGCTGTTAAGTGCTGGATTGTCTCAGGGGCATCTTTACACAGCCTGCA
>VOQK01039688.1:0-10810 GCA_015052645.1 Benitochromis conjunctus
AAACTAGGCCAGAAACAGAGAACTGGGATGGAGAACCTTCCTGTCGTGTTTGGGTCAAATCTGACCGATTCACAACTTAAAACATAAATATTGTGTTATACATCTGATTGCCTCAAGGCCTTATGATATCCTCCACACTATGCACTTGAACATATAAAAGTGACGATCACCTCTTTCATTGAATTTTGAGTGTTTCAATCAACCTTGTTACATCTGTTGTGTTCCCGGTCAAAAGTGACTGCCATAAGAAATGAATGGGAATCCACTCAAATCCCCCCCTTTGACCGAACAACCCCCTGAATGGCCCACTGAATGACCCACTGAACTGAATTTGGTGGTAAAAAATGTTTGTTATGCTAATTTAAGAGCTGTTAAAACAGACCAGTCAATTTTGCCAAATTTTGGAGGGTTAAGAGACAAGAGTAACAAACTGCGACATGGGAACACGATACAGGAGATGTTAGACAGGTAACTAAACAAGGGACATGTAACACAGGGAAGTCATGGAGACAAAACCAAAGAACTAGAAAACTCCAAAAGATATAACCAGAACAGAAACAAAGCATATTCATAATCATAAATAGAAACACTGAGTCAGACTCAGGACCATGATACTTCTAATTGTTGACCATGATGAGAGGCTTTGGCTACATTGCTATGTCAGAACTGTGCAATAGAAAATTTTTGTGCAGAAATGTGCAGAATGACATTTAGTCTGTTATCCACTTTCCAAAGAAGTGCCGACAAATATTTTCCAGCCTGCTGCACATATTACCTTTGAGAAATGTTGAGAAAAAGATGAACAAACAATGAAAGGACAGTCATTTTTTGTTTGGGTCATTTATAGAAACTCATTTACTGTCAGATCAGAGTGACAGGTTTAAAACCCGGCCATGGTTCTGTAGCTTAATCACTTGGGTTAGTCACTATTGTAAAGCACTGGGTTTGGTTCCTGGTGTTAGTTTAACTGGATTTGAAAATGATGGAAGTACATTGCTGTGTAAAGTGCTTTGGGTACTTAAAACTGCCACTGATTTGCCGATCCATTTGTCTTCAGTTGATCAACGGCATCGTGACATCAGCACATGTAACTGTAGGAGACCGACACAAGGCCCAGGGAATAACATCCAAACTGACAGACTTCATGGGGAGGTAACAAGGCTTCACAAAGCTGTCTTTTAAATATTGTCATTTGAAAATAGATTTTAGTTTAATGTTTGGTAATAACAAGACAATAAAAGTGAAAACTGTTCTCAATCTTCTGCAGGTATCAAAATTTTCACGAAGACGTCATTAAGCAGAACAAACGGCACAGCAAAGCTGTCATAAAGGCAAACCTCAGCTGTGTCAAACAGTTCAGGTATGTTTCTGATGGATTTTAACGTCATCATAACAGGTGACTTCTTCACTGTGAGCTCATGTTTCTTGTGTGGTCTTTCTAAAGGGACTTTGTTATCACAGAGAGCCATCTGTTCCCAGAGGATGTGCGTGAAAACTGTTTGCAGGTTTTGACTGAGATGAAACAGTCTGCCCACACTTATTTATTAACCTGTGTGCACAAAGTCCTCAAGGTACATTCTTTTCAACTGCAGATATAAATCATCCTCAGGAGTACTTAAATCCTAATGTGTCTTAATCTTCATAGACTAAAAAAAAGTGTTATTTGTTCCTCACACAGCCACACTACCAGAAGGTGGGAACCAGTGACTGGCTGAAGAAGAACACGTTTGAGAAGCTGCTGAATAGCACTGAAGAAGAGCTTCAAGAACTTCAGGGTTCGAGTCAATCCTCTTACCAGGTAAAAGGATGAAAGCAGGAAACTTTATAATGGATTAAATGGCCATTATTGCTTTCATTGTTAACTTTTTATTAAAAGGATTAAGATACGCTCTGATTACTTATATACTTGGGTTAAATTCAGGAGCTGATTGGCCAGCTTCACCAGGAAGTGACAGTAGAATATGTCCAGAGGCTCCTGAGAGGAGAGGTCAAACTGAAGGACAGCAATCAGCAGCAGAAGGCTTACAAGACCGTGACAGACAATGCAGAGAAACTGCACGAGCTGTTTGTCAAAATGGTGAGACTTACCTTCACTGCACACTTTAGCTGAGACATGACTAAAACCCAAAAGTGATCAGATGTCTGCTGAGCTGTGAAAAAAAAAAAAAGGAATCCACTCAATTTCACATTTATTTGGCTTGGAAATTTTGATTAAAAGTTTTCTAAAATTGAAAAAAAACCCAGAGAAGCTGACTAAAATGTGATCCTCCAAGGCTGGACATTGAATTTTTAAATGTAAATTTATCTGTAACTCAGAAATTAATATTTTATACATGTCAACTGATTTGTCTTCACAGGGATCCAAACAAGACTGGTTAACGGAAATCCTGACCAACATTGCAGAAGTGCTAAAACTCCAAGATATCCCCGCCATACAGATGCAAATCGTTTCTCTGGGATCTGCTTATCCCGACCTCAGGTAACTTTTGATTACATTACTTACTTTAAAATAAAAACAACTGAACTTTTCATATAAAGCTGAGGCGAAACAGGAAGTAGACTGAGCCAAACACCTGAGTTGGTTTCAGATGTTTCTTCTCAGCAGGATGAGCTACATCCTGCTGAAACTAATATAAGCTAAAAGTACTTGTGCTGCCTTTCTATTTTACATTATCAGTTTCACTGATAGTGCACTGAAACAGAAAGCTAAGCTGGCATGAGAAAGCAGCAGCTGTGTGTAGATGAAGTCATGCTGTTAATTAGAGTGAAAAAGAAGATTTCTTCCAAACGTGGCACCGGAAACCAAACTGTCGCGTCCTTGTCTTTTTTCTAACCTTAAAGGAAAAGGGGAAAGGGAATCAGGGGACATAAACACTGCTCTTGGTAGCACTCACATAAATACTGAAAGTACTGAAAGTACCAGCACCACAGAGCTGTGTGATTTTTTATTTTTTATTAGTTATTTGGTAAAACTAGTGTAAACTTGGAGATTAATGTAAATTTAGGCACATATCAGCTGAAAACATCAATTTTTGCCTGCGTCATATGGAATTTATACATTTTCAGTCATATATGACGTCTTTTTTCACAGTCTCTGATTCTGTAATGTTGAACAGCATGTAAACATAATCATGAAATACTTGGCGGAAGATTTTTTTATTTTTTTTTTACCTTTTCTTCTTTCTGTCACCAACAGTGAAAAACACGTTTCAGCTCTGCTCAAACTCAAAGCAAACCTCTCTAAAGCCGACAAGAAAACTATCACCAACACTCTGCTGGACACACTGAAAGAAAGCGATACTAATGCTGAAACCCGGACGTTTTTCTCCAAAGTTAATGTGGTGGGCTCTTGATTTGCTTTTCAGAGTATCACTGACTGAGACTTGGGTTGCAGAGCATCGTGTATTCTATTGTTTGGTAGATAAGATGAGTTGAATGCTAGTGTTTTCAGTCTGTCTGTAAAGATGTTCAAAGGGACTGCCATGGACAACTCTCCATGTTTTTTTTCTTGTTGTCTGTTAGTGTTTGACTTGAGCCACAGTGAGTGTCAGCCTAAGTGTTTCTGTTTATTTAGTTATGAAGCTTTTTTGAATGACCATCACTGATGTGGAAACACTTCCTCCCTGGACCTCAGACACTGTTATTCCATTCTGTACTGTCAAACTTTCTCCTTGTTTCTTGTCTTAGAGGCTTCTCTCTTAAAACATCACCACGTGCTCTGCTTCACTTGGAGGTAAACATAGTTTTGTACAGAGAAATGGGGGCGAGGCAATATGCATGTTGGTTCCGAATGCTCCTGATTTACTGACATGCGTCCCGTGGTGATAACAAAATAGGCCGGCACGCACATTTCACAAATCTGACGCTAATTTTTCGTGTGGACTGATTTTTGCTTAGGGTAAAAATATCTCCAGGCAAATATTAGTAAATGAGGCCCATTGTCTCCACCATGTTTGACAGATAATGCAGTAGTGAAAAGCTGTTTCTCTCCTTCTCCTGACTTTCTCTTCCCATGTTTCTGGTACAAGTTAATCTTACTTTCATCTTTTCAAATATAATTTTTTGAGAACTGTGCAGTCTGACCTTCTTGTTCTTCAGTGTAACCTCATGTTTGCATCTTGTTGTAAACCATGTGTATTTACAGGATGTAAGATGAGAGTTTTATGTCATGGTGGATTCAGACTCAGACTCACACACTCAGCAACAACATGGAAAAATAATACTCTGAGGTGCTGGAATATTGTTTCACATGTAACCTTTGGGTAAACAGTGAAGTTTTCATTTTGATATTATCCAACAGTTTTTCTCAGTTTTGTAAACAATGCTATACTATAATATAATACTATAAGGTACTGCTTTTAAAAATGTTATGCAACCACTGAAAAAAGTCAGAATTTCTGAAGTAATTTATGTTTGTTTCTTGATTTGTGCAAGTTAGTATAGAATAATTCTTGTATATATACCAGAAGATAAATGGCAATATCGTGTTTACAGTAAAGTAATAAAAATATTACCCTTTGTCCTGTTGTGTTTGACATCAGACAAAGAAAAATGACATATTTAACATCAAATAAATAACATTACATGTAAAGATGTTCATGTTTGTGAAACCAGACATAAAACAGTCAAAGTCAATTAATTTCTCAGGTAAATGTATTTTATGTGTATTATCATTATTATTATTATTATTTTGTATAAGTTGATTCAGCTGTTTGGGTTTTTTCACTTTTTGTGATTGTAGCTAAGAAAATTTAAGCACTGTTTTGCTGAAATGCACCAATAAAAGGCCACTATATCCACTAAGCAATATCAGCCTAATCCACTCACATTTGGTCATTTATGTCGAAATGTCTTCTTTTCCTGAAGCAAATATCTGCAATGACGTGCATAAAAACAGCACTACAAAGTCACTGATGTCCTTTTATGTACAATATGAGGGCTTGTTTCATCACCTGTAGAGTATACATTTGACCATGAAAAGAGACGCGACGAAAACAAAACAAGCCTGTAAGGCGCTCTGATGGGAACGCAACACGCTTGCTTTCGCCCCTCGTTTGTGCGCCTGCTCATTAAATGATTACTGACGTATGGCTTTCACAAACAAAGTGACGTTGCCCATTGTAAATGCCCCCCCGCGCGCCCCGGTCACACCTTCTTGCCAAACCTGATCTTGTAATCGAAAGCAGGTGAAGGGGAAGAAACTGCGGAAGTTTTAATATCTGTGCGAAACTGGAGGTAAGCACACCGTTTCTCTTTACTGTAACTAGCTACACACGGGCTAAATATCAATTTCGAAAATAAAACTGTGAGAGGAATCAATCGTTTTCTCTCTCTCTCGCTCGCTCTCTGCACACATACACGCACAAACACACACACACCCATTACTGTGTACAACTCTTCACCGACATCTGATTTCTAATCTCAGCGTGGTGTGCCGCATGTCTTTGAAATATTTAGTAATCTGGGCAAATGGAAGCTTTGCGAGGCCTAAAAGGGATCAACAGCAGATAAAGAGTATTTGAACGTCCAGGACCTGAGAGATGAGAGAAAAAAGGTTCAAAAAAATTACAAAAAAACTTGTTATTGTCTGTTCTTCTGCTCTATTTTATTTTCAGTTGTTACACATGGGACAGACATGACTGGGGAATAGGAAAAGGAGAGAGAGAAAGAAAGGGAGGGAGGGAGAGAAAAACATAGGGGACGAGGGACAGTGAATGAAGACACGAGAGAAAAAAAAATCCACTGGATCATATCCGATATAAAATGTTATCTGTAATTTAGTTTTATGATGATTGTGGTGAAAGCCACAATGAATTGTTCCTTACAGTACTTTAAGTGTATTATAGAGGTTTTATTATGTAGTATTTTATTCACTGAGAGACTTTCTCACAAATTATTTTCATTATTATTATTACAATCCACAGATAGTAAGAGGCAAAATACAAATACTTGATTACTTTATTGGAGTATTTATTACTTTTTACTTTTAGCGCCTACATTTTAACACGGACATCTGTGCTCCTGTTCTCCTCCTTACATTTTCAAAACAGACTAGTTGCTTTAAATTTAACATATTTTGTCTTGAAACATTTCTTTTGTATTCTTTCTCACAGTTGGGTAGATAATGAAATAAAATGTCACAAATGATGGACAAGTCCACTGAGAACCCCAGCAACGACACAGCGTCCACCAAGAACGACGAATCCATCCAGAGCGATGAGAAGACGTCGACTGATGGTGGCATAAATGTGGGCGTGATGGAGATGTTTAGAAGGAGCTTTCGGCTTCCAACACGGAAGAATCCTCCGTCACCTTCTGCGGCTTCACTACAACCTCCGTCACCCAGTGAGTACCGTTGGGGGTCCTAATAAAATCTATTGTCAAATGTAAGCATGTTTAGTCCAGAGGACTGACCTTCCACTACTGATTTTCGGCCTGGTGCCTCGCACCAAAAGGTTTCTTCAGATTCTTTCAAGCTTTTGATTACGTACTCTAGATGATGAGTCTTTACAATCACACATTGAGGAACATTGTTGTGAAATTGTTCCATAATATATAGATGTGTTTTTTTGCAGATTGGTGCACTTTTGTCTCCCTAAGATGCTCTTTTCATACCCATACTCATGTTACTGACCTGTGGGCATTCATCTAACCAGTTCCAAAATTTTCCTCCACCTGTTTCTTGTTAGTAGTACTACTTACTTTGCCACCTTTCCCAACTTTAGGACATGTTGCTCACATTTGATATGTCTTCTATGTTCTATGCCTAATATCTTCATTCACAGGATAAGTGTTTCCCAGTTTTTTCAGAGTTGCATATATTTCCCAAGAGGACTCACACGAAAGCCTGTGTGAAGTCATTCCTCTGAGATGTGGGTGCTATTGTAAACACAGCATGTGCAGGTGGAAGGAGAAGTCGTGTGGGAAAAGTGCAGAAAGAGCAAAAAAAGAAATCTATCAAGATGACAGAAGGCTGGCACCATTACATTTAGAAACTGTAGGTGGAGAAATGTGTCTCCCGTGTCCAAAACATTAACATTCACGAAGCTCCACTACGGCAGCTCACCTTGTTTACATTTAAGGGAACAGTATTGTAATTTGTATATATTCATGTAGTTTTCTTTGGTTCTTTTTAAATGTCCTACAAGAAATTTGTAGTGCAGGAAAAATCAGAAAAATAGCAATGACAGATTTACTTTGATTACACAAACATCATGTAGGAGTAGGTCATGGATAATAGGTACTGATTTGTAAATAACTGGACATGATTAACTTGAGCTAATTATAAAATATTATACTACAGTATATTTTAAAATAAGGCTGGGTATTTTCACAGATTTCTGCAAATGATTCAGTTTAGATTCAATTTGATTTGACTCAGTCAGAAATATTATAATTGTGATCATTTGTCTTGGATATATATACTGTCAAAAAAACCCTCTAAACCTTGTAAATTAAAAATGTTTACTTGCAAATTAAAACCAGATGCTAAAGCAGTTACAATATTTCACTTTGTATTTAGCTTGTTAAGCCCCAGGGTTTTTTTGAGGTTCCTGTTGAAAAATGACAGGGCCAAAGTGAACTAACTATTTCTCTGCAAATTTGAATGAATTGTTAACATGACCTCACTCTACAGCTTCAGAATTCATCCCAAACTTTTCAAGCTACTGTGTTTGCAGACAGAATGAAGTGCACACATGCACGCAAGCACTATCAAAGACATAATCTCCTTGGTGGAGGTAGAAAAATCAAACAAGACACAAAAAGACTGTTAAACTTGTTGAAACATGTCTGTTTGCTAAACGAATGAACACCTGGGCATGAGCAGACAAGCTTTCCTCAGGGTTTTCCTTGAGTTGACGTTAACTAGTAAACATACAAAAATCACCTCAAACTTTAAACACAAAAAAATGGAAGATGTAAACACACTGCTCTTTTCCCAGAAGCTTAATGTCTATTATATTCCATAAAAATTTGACATTAATAACAAAATACCATTTTCCTATTTTTGTGTAGACTTGAGAATAAAAACGCAGCATAAACCATTGTCCAATTCTTTTTGCAGTGTATATCAAACTTTGTGTTACTGCAAGACTTTTCAGCCTGTGCAAGAAGGTGGAAGAAGCCACTTTACTCGTCTGTCCTCTGCTTCAGGTTATCTGAGTTTGACCCTTTGTTGTTGTAATCCTTCCCTTTGAAGCGAGGGCCTGGACTTGTTTGACAGCCACAGGACACATGAAGTACTCTGTACACCAAAGTATTTTACAGTCAAATGTGAATCCATCTCTCAGCCCAAAGTGGGCCATTCAACAGGACAATGATCTCATGCACTGCAGCAAATCTACAACATAATGGCGATAAAAAGCAAATAATCAATGATTTGAATCATCCCAGAAAAAGTCCAGAGCTTGAATCCTGTGGCAGGACCTGTAGAGAGCATCATTGTAAAGAAGAGTGTGCCAAAAATTCCTCCACAATGATAGGGGACTGATAATGTCAGAAAAAGCACCACATCAAAACAACTCCCTTTAAGACACATCATACTGGAACATAAAGACACTACAGCAACATTTTACCCAGTGTTTAATTTCAGATGCTAAGCTTCTGAGCTTAGCATCAGTTGTATTTCAGTTGTACACATTAGGTAATGTACCACAAGTCATGTGATTAACTATAAATCATCATCTGATTAGAAATCAGGTGTTTTCCAAGACTCTGCTGATGAGTTTCACTTTTAGGTGCGTGCTGTACCAGCCTGTTTTGTTTCCTGCATGGCTTACAACATGGCATTCTTCAGTTTGCATAATACAAAGCAATGTCAACGCCATGGACACACAAACACCCACATAAATGAAAATAAACTTCAGATAGTTGATTTTGTATCGCTGTGACACCACAAAGACTAATGTGTTTTTGAAACCAGGGACTAAAGAGTCAGATTAACAGAAAATTCAGCTTTTACTAACGTGCTCTTCTTGCCTCTCTGTCAGGTCTGAGTGCTGGTTCTGCATCCACCTCTCTGAAGAACAACCAGAAAAAAGAGGATGATGAGTCAGATGTTTCTTCTCACAAATCCAGACCACTAATACGATCAAACACAGGTGAAACCTCTAAACTTTAATATTAGATCAATGATCCTACATGCTGGATATGTAAAGATTTTCACATGCCACATCCATCCATCCATCTTCTGCTTATACGGAGCCGGGTTGCGGGGGTAGCAACCTTAGCAGGGAAGCCTAGACCTCCCTCTCTCCAGCCATCTCCTTCAGCTTGTCCTGGGGAACACTAAGGCGTTCCCAGGCCAGCCAAGAGATAGAGGGGCCTCTTCCCAGTCCAACACCTCACCCAGGACTTACCCAGGAGGCATCCTTGTCAGATACCCAAACCATCTCAACTGGACCCTTTCCATGTGGACAAGCATCTGATGATACAATTACAAAATCGACCTGCGGCCTAGGGTGTCCTGGTGCCACGTGCGCTTATGTTCAAGCACGGTTTGTTATGGATAAACAGTTTTTTGTGGTTTGGCACAGAAGTCCAGTAACAGAACACCGCTTGGCTTCCGATCTGACAGGCTGTTCCTCTGAATCACGCCCCTCCAGGTGTCACTGTCATTGCCCACATGAGCGTTGAAGTCTCTCAGTAAGAGAACAGAATCCACAGGTGGAGCCTTCATGTACCCTTCTCAGGAACTCCATGAAGGCCTGGTATTCTGAACTGTTATTCGACACATAGGGGCAGATGACAGCCAGGACACGTTTTCTGATCTGAAGGCGCAGCGAACACCCTGGCTCCAGGGCAGAGCCCCAGTAACCCTATCCTGGAGAGGGTGAACTGTTCCCTGGATCTTCTTCTCATGCGGGTTGTTGAATTGCTCTTTGTCTGGTGCCTCACCCAAGACCAATTTGCCATGCAAGACCCTACCAGGGGACAAAAGCCCCCTCCAACAACATAGCCCCTGGGATCTCTAGAACACACAAATCCTTCCACTACCACTCCTGGTTCAAGAGCTGCTCCAGGCTCAGGAATGAGCTGTTTATTATTAAATGCCTCTATTCATTTATATGTGACATTTTGGAAATATAGTTCCAAACTGGCTGGCTGACAAGCATCAGAAAGGGTTCTATTGCCAAATGTTGAGCAGATTTCCAACATCAGGAAATTGTTGCGGTACTTAGTGCGAAACATACTATAAGACAATACTTAAATAAACAGAGTAAAAACATTTTTTTTAAAAGTGCTGAGCAGATTGATATATACATGAATGCAGGTGATGACCAGTGCAAAATGGAACAGGAGCAGAGAACACAATACAGGATCATGTGTTTGACTCAGAGCCAGTGGTGGCAACAGTCTTATGCTTATTGTTCATGAGTCCAACAGCAGAGGGGAAGAAACTGTTCCTATGGCGAGAGGTTCTGGTCCGAATGGACCGGAGCCTCCTGCCTGAGGGGAGCAGGTCAAATAGCCTGTGTCCAGGGTGAGAAGGGACGGCTGTGATACGAGCTGCACGCCCCAGTGTCCTGGAGGTGTGCAGGTCCTGCAGAGATGGGAGTCTGCAGCCAATCACCTTCTCAGCAGAGCACACAACACGCTGCAGTCTCTGTTTGTCCCTGGTGGTGGCTCCAGCGTACCGCACGGTGATGGAGGAGGTGAGGATGGACTCGATGATTGCAGTGTAGAATTGCACCATCGTCCATGTTGGCAGGTTGAATTTCTTCAGCTGCCTCAGGAAGAACATCCTCTGCTGGGCTTTCTTTGTGATGGAGGTGATGGTGGGCTCCCACTTGAGGTCCTGGGTGATGGT
>VOQK01039730.1:0-11080 GCA_015052645.1 Benitochromis conjunctus
GACATTTATGGTCTAGAGGTCAGCCACTCTCAGAGGTCGTTCTGGGAGTTGCCTGAGAAAGTGGAGCTTGTAGTATCTATCTTTGTGAGGAGGGCCCCACTTGACAGACTGGGCCCCTCACACACACACACACACACACACACACACACACACACACTCAGTAGTACATGCAATGTTGAATATTTAGTAACTGTGATGTATGTTATATTTGCGTATTCATGAAGTGTGTAATAAAGGTGAGGCACGCGGGGAGGATGCCAGAGCTGGTTCGGTGCAAGGCTGCCCTCGCTCTCCGTGTGAGCTCCGTGAAAAGACAAAGCTTTGCCTCGAGTCTTAATTCACACACAGTCCAAAGGTCCTGGTAGTTCCAGCGGGGTCATAAGACCCAACTGAAAACACATTGGATGAGTCCACGAAAGCCCAAATTATGTTTTTGAACTTTATGTAATATCTGTGCAGGGCTGCTGTGGCACAGGGTTTGGTTTATGGTTATGGTGGAACATCTGAAGTTCCTGCTTAAAGCTCAGTGGACAGGTTTAAATTGCAGGTCTGTGACTGAACAAAAGTTTCATCCACTTCTTTGACTTTCCAACTTTCTACATATCATCCATATGGACATAATTTAGGAGATACTGGGCCAATCACAGCTGGCAGTGCAACCTGAACCCTGGCAGCTTCTGCCTCCAGGTCTCACAGCAGTGAAAATATATACATTCACCACCATCTTGGCTCATTTTAAAGAGGTTAAAAAAGTTAATAACACCAAATGTTCCATCAGCACAGCAGTAGAATCAGTTTATACGCTGCAGTGAAATGAGCACAGTAATCGACACCTTCCAGTGCTGCAACCTTTGCCAGCCGATGCGCAAACTGAAAGTGTGTGTGTGTGCGTGTGCGTGTGCGTGTGTGTGTGTGTGTGTGTGTGTAAAATGGAAGGAGAGCGTCTGTGGGAAAACAGCCAGCATGAATGTTTTTGCAGTCCTGGAGGACAAAAACACACAAAGGAGTGCACAAAGTAGGAAACTTTCAGGAATTCACGAGTCCCTTCTTATTAACACGGAAAACATCCACAAGATGTCCCAAAATACCGACACCACAGAACCGGACAAAGAACTTTAATCAAGAATTCAAAGGTCGCAAACATCAGTGGAGGGACTCATGAAACGCTGTGCAATATTTAGTATGCATGTAATAACCCACACTGTAAATATATAACCCTATTTATGTATATAGTGCCGCAGAAGTGCATCTTAATTGTGCACCCCTTTTTTCTACGTGTCTGCACTGCACATGTGTATAGTGACAATAAAACGCATTCTATTCTATTCTATTGTAACATGACAACCTGGAACCTGTGCGTGTGTGTGCGCGTGTTTGAGTGTGTGTGTGCGTTCATATTGTGTTGAAGCCATCAGTAAACCGTTCTCGTTCCCAACGCGTAACATAGCGCGCTTTGTCACATAGCGTCTTATGTTACGTTTTGGGATGAGAACATATTAATATAGTTTTGAAGGAGAGATGTCTCCATGTTGGTGTTTTGACCAGTGTTGGTGTTTGTGCTGTCAGTCTGTCAGCAGACTGATTGACTGTATGGGAGCATCACTCACACAGATACCTGCTGATTAGTGCTCAGTAACATCCAGAATCAGAATACTAGGATTTCCCCCAAACTGGATCTTAGACCTCTTGGACAATCTGTTAGTACACTTGACTTCGCAGCAGCCATATTATTGATAATTTTCAATAAAAGGCTCCAACAGCACAAACACAGTCCATTATCCAATGTGGAGCCTAGCAGACAACCAGCAGCTACAGCCGCCTGTGTCAGCCGTCTATTATCAATAGAGACCAAGTTTGTGTGTCAGGCTGTCAGCATGTTTATTTCTGCTGGAAGGCTTTAACATGGGAATCTATGGGGACTGACTCACTGCTGGAGCCTCTGCTGGACATTAGAGGAACTGCAGTTTTAGCTTCACGTTTCAGCCACAGAGGTTGCTGCGTGGTTCCTTTTTTCCCCCGGCGGTTGTTGTGGCCACACGAAGATAAAAAATACGGCATTTTTGAAACAACTGATGAATGTTGGCATCATAAGGTTTGGTGCTTCCAGCTTAGTTTAGGGTAAGAAACAAACATCCTGTGTTTACATGTAGTTTTGGCTGCCACGGCATGTTTGGACAGATTTTTCTATCCACGCTTGTGACCTCTGAGGCTGGGTTTGTGTCTCTGGCTGGTGTCGATCTGGTGTAACTGAGCCACACCAATGGGATCACTGGGATCTGAATAAACAGCCGTGATGGCAAAAAAGAATCTGACAGAAAGAACGAGAGAGAAATCAAAATGTCTGTGAAGGTTCTCAGTCATCCAGGTTGTCGTAGTCTAAGGAGCTTGGGAACGAGAGATAAGATAGATAAATCAAAATAAAAGATTTATGGCTACAGTGGTATGATGTCATATCAATGTAAATGGCCTGATCTCTGTGGCTGGAAAACACGCCCGTGTTTCATGTTAAAGAGAGGTGAAGGTAAAACACGGCTGACATGAACTTCTGTGCAGTTTGTACCACAAGATGGTGCAGTGAGCAAATGTAAGCTGTATTTAACTTCAACAACACATTCTCATTTACAGTGATGGCAGAAAGATTAAAGCTGACGAGGCTAAAAATAAATATCTTGTGTGAAAATATTTCACTTTTAAAAGCCTGCCCCCTGGTGGTGTGAGTTTGTCACTGCCCCCTGAAAAAATAACTAAAAGTTTTTTTGAATAAAAATAAAAGGAGTTGATTTTTTTTAGCTTCCTGGTTTAAAGACTCAGATCACTAAAGCTGATCTCAACTCCCTGTTTCTCCATGCTTGTGTTTTTTTATTCATCCTTTCACTGTTCTCACCAGAGGATGAAGAAGACTGTCACTCTGTCAATCTTCACTGCGATGCTAGCTGGGAACATTTCTTCACACCAATATGTCACTCAACGAGAGAGAAGGGTGAGGAAGATAGCAGGGTAGGAAAAGAAATAGTGAGGCAAAAAAGAGAACGAGGAGAGGGCACAAAGAGATGAAGAGGGCAGATGGAAGTGAAAGACTGAGTGAGGAGACAGGAAAGGCTGGGGGAGAAAGAAAGATGACCCGGGGGGATGAAGGAGAGAAGCGTGAGGACAGACAGACGTCACATGACAGCTAACTCTGTGACAGCAAGTCAACCATAAGCTTGTGTGCATATTAGAGCGCTGCTGGTCATAAATCATACATTTCACTGTGTCTGAGGCTGCTCTGTCCTCTCCCACAGACAGACAGAGACACAATAAACCTGTTTGGGGTATTTCCCTCTGCACTCATTTAGATTTGTTCTGTGCTGGGCTGCTGCTGCTGCAGAGCCCAGCACTTCTTTCAACTCTACGAGGTGTTGCAATAAAGTTTACCCTCTGCTAACCCTAACTCTACTCTGCAGGCTGGGAAAGCTGCACCAGCCATTGCTAGCAAACGATGCTCTGCAGTATCACACTAAAGCAAATATCCGAATCCCAAATATCTATTGAAATGATCTAAATACTAAACTGTGTACACTTTGCCTTTGTACATACTATTTAAATAGTACCACTGAAGAGCGGTTTGGAGATCATTTGTTAAAAACAGGAGTAATATTTCAGCATTTAACAAAAAACTCTCCATGAGATTTACGTAGTTAAAGAATGAGGTCGCAGACTCAAGTTGTCCAAATGAGTTTCCTCTGCAGAAGTCTGACTCAGCCTCAGAGCTCAGAGTACTCCTCCAGCTGAGGTGGCTGATTGGTTATCTGGTCTGGACGACTCTCGGAGGCTTTTCGGGTTCGCCCAGTTGGGAGTTAACTCACTGGAGAGGTTTCATATCTGACCTGGCAGCACCCCGGGATCCCACAACGATGAACCAGAAAAATTTGCTGGGAAATAGAAGATCTAGAACGTCCTGCTTACCCCGTGTGACTTCACGTAAGCTGAAGGGATGGATGGAAAGTCAGGGAGGACAGGAAAGCTTTTTTGTGCTGGGTCAAAGTGGAAAAGAAGAGCTTGAAGAGGCTGCTGAGGCACCGAAGGCCTCATCAGGATCGCTGAGAGTTTCTGACGGCGGGAGATAAAATCTGAAACTTTCTAGCAGCACAGCTACATCGCTCCGAGGCGTCAGAGAGAGAAAGGAACAAACCAAATTGAGTCCTCTGGAATTAATTTGAATTTTGCAGACATGTCCCTTCTACTCCCTGAATTAGCCTCTGCTTCGCTCGCTCTCTCTTATTAGCCTGTTGAGGGCAGATAATTAAAAACACATTCAAATGAGCCAAAGATGGAAATGAAGAACAAATCTAGACAGACACAAAAAGGACAGACAGGCGCCCAGATCCCTGCAGACACTGATGCAATCAGTGACCTTTGGATGTGTCCACATTTACATTCACACGCGGGATCGGAGAGAATTCATTTGCCTTTTTAGACAAGAGGGAAACAGAGGAGGAGGAGGAGGAGAGAGGAGGAACAGCGACAGAGGTGATGGAGGGGGACACGAGGGAGAAACACAAACCCAGCAAAGAAATGAAACTGAGCGTGAGCGGCAAATGTAGTGGATGGAGATGTGTTCGTGTTGCTGCTTTACCTCCTGCTGACTGTGGAGCTAAAAGTCAATAAACAAGTTTTCTCACTGTGTGTTTTTTCCCAGCGTGGACTCCCGGCTCTGCACGCCTGAAAGAATTTGACTCTGTAATGAACTTCAAATCAATAAAGCAGACGGGAGGCGCAGAGTGTCTCAAACTGGAGTTCACGTCTCTGTGTTTGTGGCTTTCACACACATGTGCGAGGAGCCGGGCGAATAGTCCAGGGTGTCACCAGGCAGCGACCTCTGGGCTCAAGTAGTGCCAAAACCTGCTAACGGCTACTTGAGCCAGTTCAGACAGACTGATATGTTAGAAAGTCCAGCTGTTCACAGCCTGATGTGAAAAATGCTTCTGCTCTTATGGCCAATTTTGCTCCTTCAAAATAAAATCCTGGAAGTTCACTCATAAGAGTCGGTGCTTAGTCGATGAGCACATCATGTCCTCTCAGTGAGCATCCTCTCGTCACATTCAGACGACTGTGATGGCAGAACCATCAGCTAACCAATGGCAGCCATTAACACAACTATGTCCATGTCTGTGAAGGTTCTCAGTCACCTGGCTCCAGAAGTCCAATCGCTTTTCTTTCCAAGCTCCTTAGATAACAATGTCCATATTTGTATACAGTTTTTCAGAAATCCAGAAAACCTGAGGGAGAAAGGAGCAGAGTGATGGTCGTTTTGTATTTCCAGATACCGTATTTTTCAGACGATGAGGCACAATATCAATGAACGGGTCTATTTTCATACATAAGCCGGATTATAAGGCGCATTAAGTGATACAAAACAGTCAGATAAGTCAAACTTTATTCAACTCATTCACAATAACCCTCAACACTGTTCAGTTGTAACACATGAAAGACACAACCATACACTCACTCTTTCACTTCATTCCTCTTCCATCTTCATCTTCAGTGTCTGAGTTTAACAGTTGGGCGAGTTTGAAATCCGTTTCGTAAGCATGTCTCTTAACAGCTGCCAGTTCGGTGTCTTGTACACGCACACCATAATATTATGTTGAAGCACAGGACGTATTACTCCTCCCGAGGCTCCTGACTACGGTAGCCGTAGAGCTGTAGCTTACCAAAGTCGTACTAAAAGACTTTGACAGATTTTTGAGCGCCATGTACCGCATAACATCGGTTCGAGGTCAGTAAGCACAGCCACAACTAATACACAAGGCACACTGTCGAAGGAAAGAATTTAAAGTGCGCCTTATAGTCCGAAGAATACGGTAGTTGTTATCTGCTTTTTTCTGTATATATTTTATTGATCTTTTGATTTATACTCAGTTTAGTTTCAGGTAGTTTGCAGGGTGAATTTTCTTGTTTCAGTTTTTTAATGTTTGAGGATGTTTAGTTTTAGTCTTTTTGATTATCGTTGCATGGCGGCCAAAGGTTGAGGCAATATTTAGGAAACTCACTGCAGGTATTACAGTACTGTTACGATCCAGACTCATGTCTGTTGGTTCTCCTAGTCTCACCAAACCCAAGTAGACAACATTTCTGTGTAAGTGTCTTTTGTTTGCCTCGTACGTCCGGTTAGGGAGGACGAGGGCGTTTTTGGCATTGCTCACTGCCAGAAAACTGCCATTTGGGTGGTGCTGACATGTTCTTGAAGTTTGAAGACAACATCTCGTGGTCTGACCAGATTGGGGACGTAACAGTAAAAACACAGAACTTGTTGAAAGCAGTGATTCTCAGTCTTGTGGACATCCAAAGTCTCAATAAACACGTCCATCAAAGCCTCATCAGGCACGGTGTAATGAGTTTTACCAAACTAACAAACCTCAGGAGATTTCTTCTGGTGATATTAGGGCGTGCTGGCGTTACCCTGCTGAGCCGGTGGGCGGCACTGACACACAAACACAATAACTAGAGAACGAGGCAACATTGGATTTTCAAAGGCCAGAGATGATGTTTCTGAAAATCTCGTGAACATGATAAAGAAGGAAGTCACATTTACACCAGTTTGCCTTTACTGGGAGGCTGAGGGGTAGCGCTGGAAACTGAAATGTTTTTGCACATCTAGTTTTAGCTTTCGTTAACTACTTGATAATAACCTTGACAGGACAAACACTGGCAGGTAAACAGAGAGAGGGGCGATTGGCCTCTGAGCTCAGGTGGTTTCGAGCATCTGGACGACACGATGGAAACAAACGTGTAATCGATGGAGAGGCATGTCTGTGGAGTCCAGGCCTCAGCAGCTCAGCGATGAGGAGGCTGAGGTTGGGTGAGGATGACGCTGTCTGGGTGGAGATCGAGACCTCAACCAGGCTGCTGTCGAACATCCATCCTCCCACGTATTTAACTAAATAAAGGAAGGAAACAGGCACAAATGAAAACAAAGTAGACTACATGACAGTATTAATCCATCTGATCTGTTTACACGGCACACGCTCATTTTCAGACACAATGAAGCAGCGTTTCTCGATCTCTTATTCCACAGTGACGTCTCAGCTTTTAATAACTCGGCTCCATCTTCCTCCATCATCCATCTTTCCTTTTAAGGAGTGGTGGGCCCGCGACTGCTCCTGACTTGTCAGCTGTGATTTACCGCGCCATTATAAGAGCCGGGTATAAAACACGGGGCTGATAACAAATGCATGGAAAATAAAAATCTGCAGGTGTTTGCACTGCTGGGTTTGTGTGCTTCTCCAGGCGAAAAATCAGACAGAGTTTACTGAGATCATTTCTCTTCTTCTCTGACGATGCCACCAATCTCTTTCTCTCTCCATCTCTCTTGATGCCGTCTTTCTTTTCCAACTCAATCTTTCAGCGTCCCTCTCTATTCTCTGTCTCTCCAAAAGCAACGTGCATTCTTCACTGTATGATTAAGAGAAAGCGGCAGTCAAAAATAGACCCAGACATCACTGGAAAAGCACATAAATAATACTTTTGCCAGAGGGAGAAAGAATAAAACGATGGCACGGTGTCTTATTCACTATGTGTCTTTGGAACAATGTGATCTGTCTGTTTAAGCAGGACGCAGAAGTCAGGGCACGAAGGGGTGAACTCGCTATATTCATCTTTTTTATATTTGAAATAACAGGTGAGATAACTCAGTGTCATGAAGTGGTACTTCTCTGACTGCTGAACATAATGAACGTCAGATCTATGAGTGACTTTCTAACCATCGCACGATGCTGCTTTGTCACGGTTACACAGAAAGTGTTCTTTGGTGCCGTGGCTGCAGAGCGATATAAGTCCTGTTTTAGAGACCCGGAAATCCTCCCGAGAAGGCCGGAGAGGCAGCGGCGGTGTCGGCTGGCTTGTGTTCGTCTCCTTTTTGGGTGTTTTTTTTTTACCCACTGGCTAACTGAGTTTGCTTTCTTTTTGTTTTACCCACAGAATTGTCTAAAAACTCCTTTGGGTTCAGGACAAGTTTGTTGTGTGGGTAAAAATCTGCCCCTTCAGGAACCCCGCACACTGAAAACTGACGAGCCGTCTGAAGCCATAAAGCGGTGTCGCTTAATCCATCGCCTAAGGACACGTTCTGCTTACATGAGCCACACCAGCATCTTTGACAAACTGGCATAAATTGATACCCGGGCAATGATAATGAGCTGGACTGTTGGGCTACAAGACGTGCTAAAAGATGGTGATTTGAATCTCTTTTTGTTCCCTTCACAACAGGATTTATACACATCTGGCTGTTTTTTGGAAGGATGCTTGCAGTTTCTGTCCCCAGTTTGGTATCAGGAAGTCCTGTTTTTCTTAGAGTGCACTTCAGTTCAGGATGATCAATAAGATTGTAAATCACAGGAGTCTGCATCTCTGCAGAGAGCTGCAGATCATCATCAAGGTGTTAACAAATGTTGATGGGGAGTAAAATTATGGAGATGATGTTGAATGTTTTCTAATTTACTGGAAAACTTGAGGTAAGCAGCAAGAAAGAAATGACAAAAAAACAAAAAGTGCATCTGAGAAATGAAAGGACAGAAAGCTGGACTGGTGATGGTCGGATGATGAAGAAAGCGGTCATCTTCAAACAGAGAATCGCCTCGAGAGCATCGCTGTGATCTTGGAGAGTTCACTGCACAGGTCCACCGAAGCTACCAAAGCAAAAGAAGGTTATGACATCATTCTTTTGATTTTTATTCCTCACATGAAACAACGCGGCTCCAGTGTGTGAATTTAAAGAGAAACGTGCTCTGATGTAAATATGAGCAAAGGTGGATTACATGCAAAATATTTCCTCTGAACAGTCATTAAGAAGAATCCCATCTTAAATATTAGTGATAACATTTTCTGTGATTGCATTAAAAACAGGGAGTCCTAAATGATAAGTCAGTTCTCTGCAAAAGGAAGAAACATGTTTCTCTTTCCTTTTATTTAATTTGGTCGAGTATGAAATGCTTCATCTCTGCTGCATTCAAACATCAATCTAAAAAACTGAAACATACATCAAACACCGGACCAAACTCTGTAGTTCCTCTGACGTCCAGCAGAGGCAGCAGTGAGTCACTCCCATGTTAAAGGTTTCCAGCTGAAATAAGCACGCTGACAGCCTGAGACACAAACTGTTTGGTCTCTATAGATAATTTCCCCCCTCATTACAGCTTCATAATAATTCACACCTTTAGCTTAAAGTTTGCATTATTAGGGGCGTGGTCTCTTTGACTGACAGCAGCTGTAGCTGCTAGCTTCACCTGAACTGGACCTCTGGATTGTGTTTGTGCTGTTGGAGCCATTTAATGACATCATGTGACCAATAATATGTACGCAGCTTCCCTATATGTTTAAAAACTATAGTGATTTTTGGTTTTAGCCTTTCAAATTGATTTCAATTAAACGGGTTTGAAACTATCACGTACCTTTATTGCCTTTATTCACACTGAGCGTGGCTCTGTGAGGTCTTCGGCTGGAGTTTATGATGAAGTTCTTGTCAGACTGAAAAGTGCTTGCTGGACAAGATTTAGAGGTGCTAACAAAGGAGCGTGTAACATAACGTTATCCTAAATGCCTGCTGTGCATGTATTTCAATAAAGTGAACCATCTTAAAATGTGTAATCTTTTTTAGCCTCAATGTTTGATGTAAAACTCTTTTATTTTCCACAGTAAATGTGGGATGGAGGCATGGAGGACACCACGGTGGGATAAAAGTCTGAGCAAAGAAAGCACAATATCCGTCTTGTAGAAGTGACCGAAAAACTTAAAGGGAAAAAGCCCGACTTGTCCCCGTAATGAGGCCACTGCATCCTGAGGCAACGCTCTAAAGCCACAGATCGATAGCAGAGGAGACGGCTCTGACAAGGCTGACTCACTGAGGTTAAGACAATCACAGCATTTTTCAATCTGCAGGCCAGAGCTCACTGATCTCTGCCATCTAACTGGGGCTCGCCTGCTCCTCCACAGTCCCGATACTTGAATTGCTTTTTAACGAAGCTTTCTCTTACGTTGGGTCATTTACCGGGCATACCTGCTGCAGGGAAGCATGTCCACGCTCTTTCTCAGGTCCTACCCACTAATGGTTTTAAAAAAATACTGACATCAAAATAAAATCTTGACTTTTAGAGACTGTGGAGTGTGTCACAGAACAAACTAAAGCTAACAGTGAAGTTAATAAAAGCCAAACTGAAACACGCTAACTCGCTGTAGAAACGAGAATAACTGCTTCATGTGTGGCTCTGTCAGCGGGCTGGGCCTGTGACCCAGCATTTTCTGTTATTTTGTATTATTATTGGTTTAGTAGTTCACAGGTGTCAAACTCCAGTCCTCGAGGGCCGTTGTCCTGAAACTTTTAAATGTGTCCCTGCTGCAACACACCTGAATAAAATTAGTAGGTCATTAACAAGACTCTATAGAGCCTGACTGCATGCTGAGGTGGCAGTATAGCCATTTGATTCATGTTGTAGCACGTCATGAGTGAATGAACACAGTACAATAACAGTAATTTTAGAAGGAAAATTTAATTCAAACACTTACATTTATTTAAATTTAGTTGAGTAGGGTTAGGGTTGCCACCTCAGCATGCAGTCAGGCTCTACAGAGTCTTGTTAATGACCTACTAATTTTATTCAGGTGTGTTGCAGCAGAGACCAGTCCTTGAGGACTCCGGCCCTTGAGGAGACCAGTCCTTGAGGACTCCGGCCCTTGAGGAGACCAGTCCTTGTGGACTCCGGCCCTCGAGGAGACCAGTCCTTGAGGACTCCGGCCCTCGAGGAGACCAGTCCTTGAGGACTCCGGCCCTCGAGGAGACCAGTCCTTGTGGACTCCGGCCCTTGAGGACTGGAATTTGACACCCCTGGTCTAGTTTACATCATCATCCATGTCTCCTTGTTTATGAGTCTTTTCCCTGTTTGTCTGTGTCGGTTCCCCTTGTGTCTCTCTCCTCTGTGTGTGTGTGTGTGCGTGTGTGATTACAGGGCAGTGTGCGTGCGCGTGTGCGTGCGCATGTGTGTGTGCGTGTGTGTGTGATTACAGGGCAGTGTGTGTGTGTGTGTGTGTGTATGATTACAGGGCAGTGTGT
>VOQK01039748.1:0-10120 GCA_015052645.1 Benitochromis conjunctus
GTGCGTGTGCGTGTGCGTGCGCGTGCGTGCGTGTGTGTGGGTATTAACATCTTTGTGGGGACCAAAAATTGGAAGTTTACTATTCTCGTGGGGACCGACAGCCCTTGTAACCCTGACACTAAAACCACATTTTGAGTCTCAAAAATGGCTTCAAACTCGTGGGGACCAAAACCCCGGTCCCCATGAGTTTGAAGCCATTTTTGAGACTCAAAATGTGGTTTTAGTGTCAGGGTTACAATTAGGTTATGGTTAGGTTTAGGGTAAGGGTCAGGGTTAGCCATTCAGTTTTGATGGTTAGGGTTAGGGTAAGCAGCTAGGAAAAGCATTATGTCAATGAGATGTCCCCACCAGGATACACACGTGTGTGTGTGTGTGTATGTGTAGTCCTGCCTGTGCCCCTCAACAATAATATTTAACTATTAATCACAGTTTTGCTAAATAAAAGGACCTGGCTTGCATCAGTCACATGACTACATTAACCAATGATCGCCCTTGATGGCAGAGCGCTGTTTACGAGCCAGGAAGGAGCTCACAAAGAGCATGCTAACTTTTTTGCCCGCTGGGTGGTGCGGAGCTGTAGGAGACACACAAATGAACTGGGAGACTGATTCAAAGGAAACCAGTAAGTAGGGTGTGCCAACTTGCGGCAACTGACGAATTGAAACAAAAGAGCGTGCTGTGTGTGCAACAGTGCAACAAACATTACCTGTCCTTTTATTACCTGCACACGTGTACTGGTCATAGCTGCTAGCTAACTGGGTAAGGGTGTCATGGGTCTCTAGCTCTGTCCACCATTTTAGGGAACATATTTTGTTTTAAAGTAAGTTACAGGGGGTTCCCTGCCTTTCTGGAGGGCTTATATTTCACTAAAAACTATCTGATATGCATATCAACATACTTATGGATTAGCATAATTATGATATTATCAAAAAAACACAGTGTTTTAAACAAAATACATCAAGAAACAGATTATATTAGATTTATATTTCAAATATGACAAAATGCTGATTTTACAGCAGTGAAATTATTGTATCTCTACAGTTTAAATATTTAATAAGCGTTCTGCCTGCACAGAGCGGATAGTGACACAAATTGAATCATCATAAATGACATGACCTGTATGGACATGAGGAGGAAACAGTGACAAAAGGAGTTAGTATAGGAATTCAAGTATAAAAACAATAATAAACACAATGTTTTGGTTCTACAACATTTTTCTATCATTACTTTATTATGGATTAGGTGTAAGAGTTGTTAAGTGTGGATAATTAAATAATAGATTAATGCAATAGCAAATTGTGCCTTGTTCTCAGATGGACAGCAAGTGAGGGTGATAGATGAGACAAGGAGATGAAGGAGGAAGAGAGGCAAAGAGTGATTCACAGGCAGAGCCTAGTTTATTTCCCACAGTTTTTTTTAATCTGTTGCCTTATGGTTCCAAGTGCTGTCACTAATCTTTGCATTTTATTATTCATCTCATTACACTTGTGTAATCAGCTACCATCAATCCTATGGACTTTTTAATGTCTACAGTCTCAGATCAACACAGCCCTGCCCTCCTGCACCATCAGCAGCAGGAGCAGCAGCAACCCATCAACAGCAACATTGTACCTGTAGTGGCTTAATTTCTTCTTTGAGTTCTCTGACTTCTATCATTTTCTCACTTCTAAAAGAACACTCTGGATGGACAGGAGACTGTTTTACGCGTCGGTTTGTGCAACAACGATGGTAAGACCATCGTGTTGCGCCGCCATTCGCTTGTTTTATTTCCTACAAACCTTTCACAATAAAACACACAATATCCTTTTGAGGTTTTTCAAAATAAAACAATGAATAACTATAAATGGCGCTTACAGTACCCATCAGGTAAAACATAGGCTATGTTTGCTTTGCATTGTCCCCACCTGATGACAGTGCTGCGATTGCTGCGATTCCATATCAGAATAATCAGAATCAGAATACTTTATTAATCCCTAAGGAAATTATGTGGGTTACAGTTGCACCAAGACCGTAACAGTAACAGATTAAACTATTTTAATAATTCAATATGTTACAAGTTTACAAATTTAAGAAATAGCACTAATAGGTATATACAAATCGCTCAATTATAAATATCAAGAATATTGACAAAGAATATTACAGAGGTGAGAATATTACAAGGGTGGAATGTATATGGTTGACATTTGACTCTAACCTGTGAACTTTGTCATTTGCAATTTTACTGTAGAGCGTGTGCAAAAAGGGTGTAACTATTACACTGTTTACAGTGTATTAGATATTAGATTCTTGATGATTGTGGGTTGTTGTTATTCAGCTTGGTTCTATGTGCCCCCTTTTTTTAACTTTGAGCACCCGCCCCTTTAAACATCTCTGCACAGCCCTGTTCAGTACCATTGATATTTATTTTGACTCTTTTTCTCCAATTGATCTTTCTGAGTTAACTTTGGTAATTACTTCCTCAAGACCGTCTACGTGGCTTCAAGACCCCATTCCTACAAGACTGCTCAAAGATTTCCTACCATTAATTAATGCTTCAATCTTAAATATGATCAACACATATTAATTGGCTACGTACCAATACGGAAACAGCTTTAGTGAAGGTTATAAATGATCTTCTTATGGCCTCTCAGTGCAGCATTCATTACTGTTGACCATAATAATTTATTAGTGATTAAAGCATGCTATAGCATACTCAAAGTTTTTTTTTTCTGTTTTCTTTGTATTAATGTAGGGTTTTTACCTTAAACCACCTTGAAGCAGCTGTTGTTGTGATTTAATTTTATAAATAAAACTGAATTGAACTGAATAGGTAATGCCTGGTCAGCTGGTACTATTTGTACTTTTCTAAGACTATTAATGGAGTCTTCATTAAAGGACATATAACAGTGTGGGTCATGGCCACTGCACCTCAGCAGAATATGGGAATAAAAATGAGACACCCTGAGCATCAGCAGAGCCTTGCATGAATGTGCGCATTAAAACTACAAGACTGTGACTGGGATGGAATCCATCAATCTCAGAAGAAATACAAATTTTCCTCCATTATCTTTGATTTTCTCTTTTTGCACCATCTATAAAGAGAAGGAAAGTTTGGGTATCTGTAGTAAGAAATGACCAGCCTTCCATCAACCTCAGTGTCATCCATTTAACTGCCTGTCCTAAATTTCTTTTTTCTTTTTTCGGCCATTAGACATTGGACTGAATGACACATTTGGAAGAGACTCTTAAACATACATTAGGATTGAGAGAGGAAGGAAATAACTCAGTAAGTGAGGTTATGCATTACAGGTCATTATATGAGCAGCCTGAGAGCCACTCAGCCACCATTAACCACGATGAAGCACGTCCCCACTTTCTGCTGGGATGTAATGGAAGAGATGTGGAGTGCATATTCAGAGCTGATGGTTTCAGATGTTCTATGCTGGAAATTAACACTAAGGCCACACTTTGAACTATAGCACAGAATCTGTTTTTAATGTACTGCCCACAAGTAATTTATAGCAAAATATATTTCTCTGCTACCTTAAGTGGAATTGATGTACACAATGTGTACTAATGTAGCATCAGGGTAGCTCCATATAGAGTACAGTCAGCATTAACAACAAACACAAATGTAGGTGTCTGAAAAAACACTGTCAAAATAAGAAAATATTTCAGTGATTCTTAAGAGGAACAGTGAAACCAAACAATTAATTCAAACATATCAGTTTCAGCCTTATTCATCACAAGGATTAGTCAAACCTATACATTATAAAGTAATGTAAGTCCTGCTTTTAGTGCCAGAGCTGCTCTGCATCAAGCATATCCTGTTTCAAACATGGAATGCCTAGAACTGTACAAGATCAACAGGACTCTTAGAGCCTTAATCAGGAATTCAGTGTGGATGTGGGAAACAACACTAAAGGCCAACTTCCAATAGCACAAGTCACCTTCAAGTGCAGAATTTACCAAGGAGATGCACTGTCCCCACTATTGTTTTGCATAGGCCTGTACCCCCCTCAGCAATATCATCAAGAAAACTGGCTATGGATACAGACTATGGAATGGTACAATCATTAGCCACCCACTTTACATAGATCACATTAAAATGTATGCCAGAAGTGAATGAGACATTGATTTACTGATCCATACCACGAGGATCTATAGCAATCACACTGGAATGTCATTTGAGGCAGATGATAGTCAGATGGTAACAAAGAGAGGGAAAGCAATCACATCTGAGGGACCACACTACCAGTAACACTGAAGACAGCTACAAGTACCTGGGAATCCCACAAGCAATTGTGAACCATGAAAAGGCCACTAGGAAAGCACCAACCACCAAATACATGCAGAGAGTAAGCCAAGTCCTGAGAAGTCAGCTGAATGGGAAGAACAAGATCTGGATATTCAACACTTACTGTGGTTGGTTATCAGATACCCTGCTGGGATAATGGTCAAAGGAAGAGATAGAAGCCACTGACATCAAGATACGGATGCACCTTAACGTGCATAGACAGTTTCACCCCAAAACCAGTATGCTGAGACTGTGCACTGTGATAAGGGAAGGACACCAAGGACGAGTGAGTGTCAGAACAACTGTCTAGGATGAAACCACAAACATCCAATGGTACATCAGGAAAATAGCCAAAACTGATATTGTGCTTAGTCAATACCTGAGGCGGCAGAAACCCAAGAAAGAAAAGGACCAAGAATAGGAACCATCATGGAAGGACAGGCCCCTGCATGGCATATATCACTGGCAGATAGAAGAAGTGGCGAGAAGTATGGAGAAATTCTCCCAGTGGCTGGAGAAAGCTGGACGCTTCAGGGGCACTAATCATGGCAGCACAGGAACAAGGTTTAAGCACAAGATCCATAGAGGCGGGTGTCTACTACACCAGGCAAAACCAAGGTTGTGCAAAGATGCCCCTGAGACAATCCAGCACATAACAGGAAGGGTGCAAGATGCTAGCAGGCAGGGCATACATAGAAAGCCATAACCAAGTGGCCGGCATAGTATACAGAAACATCTGTGCCGAGAATGGCCTAGAAGTCCCGAGGTCAAGATGGGAGACACCACCAAGGGTGGTGGAGAATGACCGAGCTAAGATCCTGTGGGACTTCCAGATACAGATGGACAAACTAATGATGGCTAACCAAACAGACATAGTAGTGGGTGAACACTACTATGTCTACTATATGAACCAAATCCAAGAGCTCTGTCCAGAAGAGCACATTACTAGGAACAGCAAACTGTGCAGTACCCTCAAGCTCCTAGGTAGAGGACCTGAGCTTCAAGGATGAAAACCGCCCACAGTGTAAGTTGGTAATTTTTATACCTTCAGTAAGTATATGATATTGAGATGTATTGTAGCAGGAAATTTGGAAAAATGGCTTTGGAAAAAAAAAACCTCATTCCAATTTCATGTCAGCAGTATTATTTTGTTCTTCCACGTGACTCATTCAACCAAAATCGTATCCTTTTTCTCTATTGTCTTGGAAATATCTGAGTTTTTCTTTCTCAGAATACAACACACACATGCACACACACACATTTAAAGGCCCTAGTATATCAGTCAGAAAACATTGATATTATATGTCCACAATGAGGACATATAATATCACCAGAAAGGAACAAATATTGCTGTGCCATACTTTAAAATCTACTGTACTGGATTTTATTGATTTATTTTAACAAGTTATGCAAATTGCAACAGCAATATTTTGAATGGAACAATTCAAAATAATGCAAAAGAAAGGGAATTTGCCTCTCTCTCAGTACTTATTGACCAAATTATCTCTGAGTAGAATAGCCTTACACTACTGGTCAAAAGTTTTTAAACACCCCAATTTGTCCAGTTTTTTTATTGAAACGTATGCAGTTTGCAGGTGAGAAGTGAGAAGGTAAGTGACGGGAAAGGTAAGCGACTCGTGTTGTAGGTGATATCAGACGCTGGAGATTTGGTGGGAAAAAAGCGAACGATAGTGAAGAATTTAACAAACATTGAGACTGTTATTGATTTAACAAACATTTCTTCAAGCTTTAAATCCAGTGTGGATGAGCTGATGCCTTTTTAAGTTGCCATTCTCAGTAAAAGTCTTTCCACACTGATCACAGCTGAATGCTTTAAATCCAGTGTGGACGAGCGGATGTTGTTTTAAGCTGCTATTATGAGTAAAAGTCTTTCCACACTGATCGCAGCTAAAGCTTCTGTCCCCACTGTCAATAGCAAGCAAGCAAGTAGTATGAGAGATAACCTGGTGTTTTCTGGTATTCCAGAATCTGCTGGAGAGGACGCAGAAGCAACGGTGAAAAGCTTCATTAAAGCCCATCTGAAGCTGCTGGAGGACAGCGTGAAGAACATCACCTTCGAGAGAGTCCATCGTATTGGGGCTAAGAAGTCGGGGACTAGGAGACCACGTCCTATTGTGGCCAAATTTGGCCTTCAAACAGAAGGAGCAGGTGAAGAGTTGCGGCAGGGAGCTGAAGGGAACAGACTAAAATGTGAATGACCAGTTCCCCAAAGAGATCCTGGAACGACGCAGGGTCCTGTTCCCAGTCCAACGTAGATTCATCCAGAAAGGCTCCTGCACTGTCATCGGCGTAGACTGGCTCTATGTGGACGAACAGCTCTACCGCGACCCCGGCACCACTCTGTGGTTGTATTGACTTCACACCAGATAAGAATATGCTACACTCTTTTCTTATCCACTCACACTGTCTTGCATTAACATCTCTTTAACCTATCAATATCAATTTGCTAATTAAGTATCTCATAACAGATATAACACGTCACTCTCCGTTAACGGGTTAATTGGAATGTTTCCGTTTTTTTTTCTTTTTCTTTCCCGCTCACACTTCTCCTTGGTATTTTTCCTCCTTCTTTCTTTCACCGCATCGATCACCTGTTTCCCTACTCATCCACAAACAACACCCTCTATTTCTACACATTCACACAGCACGATCACACACACACATTTGCACACAAAGGTTTGTCACATGGCATGTGCAGAAAAGAGGTTAAAGATATTAAACCAGCTTAAAAAATGACAAGTAGACATTGTTTTATTACCAGAGACTCACAGGCCTGCCACAGGTATAAATGAACTTAAAACACCTGAGTTTCCTAATGTGTTCTCAGCCTGCTATAACTCTAGACAAAGGGGAGTTGCAATTTTAATACATAAAAATATTAATTTCACAGTACTCGACACAATTATAGATCCACAGGGCAGATTCTTCCACGGTGTTTTTAGTGCACTCTCTGAACACCTAGATTGCACACTTGTCCTTGGGGGCAATCTCAACGTTGGATGAAGAATTGGACAGGCTCAACACAGCAGGAACTCAGAGCAATTGGCAGTCCACAAATATAATCAAACAGTATATGAGTGACTTTGGTCTTTGCGATGTATGGCGCTCCCTTCACCCCAAACGTAAGGAATATACTTTCTTCTCACATGTCCATCACTCCTACTCTCGTCTGGATTATTTCCTAGTCAGCAGCTCACTGCTGAGTGACATTTCAGACACTGAAATACACCCTATAGCTGTCAGCGATCATGCTCCTGTATCTTTAACACTAATACATAAGAAGAACATTACACCAAGTCAAAACTGGAGATTTAACACATCACTGCTCAAAGATGAAAAATTTGTCAAATATTTAAAAAAAGAGTGGACTCTATATTTAGACCATAATGACCTTCCTGGAACATCAGCATCTGTTCTCTGGGAAGCATGGAAAGCTGTAATGAGAGGTAAAATAATGTCTTTCTCATCACAAAAAAAGAAAAAAGAAAACAAAAATATTCAGGAATTAGAAAAAACAATAAATCTTTAGAAGAAGCCTACGTGTCCTGCCAAGAACAGGAAATACTGAGCAAAATACGCAAAACAAAACTAGAATTAAATGAAATTATTAATAAAAAATTCAAATCTTAGTAAAAAGAGTCTGCTTGAACATGGCAACGGTCAATTTTTAGCTAACCAGTTAAAAATAAATAAAGAAAAAACACTATATGTGCTATTAAAGACTTCTCTGGGAACACAATATATCCATCCATCCATCCATCTTCCTCCGCTTATCCGGGGCCGGGTCGCGGGGGCAGCAGCCCAAGCAGAGAAACCCAGACCTCCCTCTCCCCAGCCACCTCCTCTAGCTCATCCGGGGGAACACCAAGGCGTTCCCAGGCCAGCCGAGAGATATAATCTCTCCAGCGTGTCCTGGGTCTGCCCCGGGCCTCCTCCCGGTGGGACATGCCTGGAACACCTCACCCAGGAGGCGCCTAGGAGGCATCCTTGTTAGATGCCCGAACCACCTCAACTGGCTCCTTTCGATGTGGAGGAGCAGCGGCTCTACTCTGAGCCCCTCCCGGATGGCCGAACTTCTCACCCTATCTCTAATGGAAAGAGGCAAGTCCCCCCAGGACCCTCAGAGGGACACGGTTGAATACCTTGTCAAAGTCAACAAAACACATGTAGACTAGTTGGGCTCCCACACACCCTGAAATAACCTCAAAATGGTATAGAGGTGGTCCAGTGATCCACGACCAGGACAAACACCACATTGTTCCTCCTACATCTGAAGTTTGACTAACGAACTAAAGAACTTTCCTTTCCAGCACCCTGGTGCAGACTTTCCCAGGGAGGCTGAGGTTTGTGACACCCCATCCAGTCCAGAAGTACCACTCCACATCTCCACACGATGTTGCAGAAGCGCATCAAACAAGACAGCCCTATAGTATTGAGAGCCTTTAGGAAGTCCTTATCCACCCCTGGGGCCCTGCCACCAAGGAGATGTTTAACTGCCTCAGTGACCTCACCCCCAGATTCTGAGTCCTGTACAGAAGTCGTGCCAGTGGGTTTATCCTCAGCTGAAGGCAGCAGCACCTCTTCACCTCTGGACCTCCCCTCCTGAGTTGTCTGACGGTTTACCAGAATTGCTTAGAGGCAGACCAAAACTCTTGTTCCATGGCCTCATGACCACCTGATCAAACTTATATTCACACATTGTGTTCATTATGAAAAAACTGTGGTTTGTACAGAAGTCCAATAACAGACCACAACTCGGTTCAGATGAGGCAGGTTGTTCGTTCCAATCTTGCTCCTCCAGGTCTCACTGTCGTTGGCCATGTAAGCAATGAAGTCTCCCAGTAAGACGACAGAGTCACCAAAACAAGCACCCACAAGCACCCCACTCAGTGACCCCAAGAAGCCTGGGTACTCTGACCCAAAGGCACACAGAAGCAACACTCTTGCCCAGCAGGAAAAAACCCCACCCAGTATACAGGCAGATGGAGGAGATACAGCACCCGCCGCCACACACGAAGGGCAACTCCACACTGGGTCCAGTCCCTCTCCAAGAGACTGGTTCCAGAGCCCAAACCGGTTCTTTGAGGTGGGCCCGACTGTATCTATTTGGTATCCCTCAACCTCATGCACTGGCTCAGGCTCCTTGCCTAATATGAGGCTTTAAAGATAGAAATCTAAATTTAAACTGCAACAAAACCACTAAAACCACAACATAACCACAACTTATACTCCGTGCATCACAGGCTGTAAAATCGCAGCTAAAATTTGGCAAATCCAGCTGCCCTCTTCAATTACAGGGGAAATATATTATTGGAAATATATATTCAATCACACAGTCACAGTTTAAGATCCAAATATCAGTTCAATAAAGAGTCAGATTGTTTGTATGGTGAACATCTTACTGAGTGTGTTTGTCTCGGAGGATTATGAGGCTGATGATCAGCAGTGATCTGCAGTGAAACAGCAAATGCATTTCTGCCATCATCTAAAAAAATAAGCTCCTCCTAAACAAAGAAAACAGCCACACACACACACACACACACACACACACACACACACACACAGTGTGTCCCAGTTTTTACCAGGTCACCGGGTCTTTCCTGCGTTTAAAGCCCAAATATGGAAATATGACGGGATTATAACATGGCTCAAATTCAGGACACACACTCGGCCTCACACACACAGATATCTGCTGATAATGAAAACACAGCAACATACTGCAGAAACAGCTTCACAGCACATTTATATGATCAAACTCTGTGTGTGTGTGTGTGTGTGTGTGTGTGTGTGTGTGTGTGCGCGTCCGTTCCATCGCGCCGTTCC
>VOQK01039757.1:0-11798 GCA_015052645.1 Benitochromis conjunctus
GGCACCTAGTGAATGACCTGCAGAGTGCTGGGACCAAAGTAACAAAGGCTACCATCAGTAACACACTACGCCGCCAGGGACTCAAATCCTGCAGTGCCAGACGTGTCCCCTGCTTAAGCCAGTACATGTCCAGACCTGTCTGAAGTTTGCTAGAGAGCTTCTGGATGATCCAGAAGAGGACTGGGAGAATGTGATATGGTCTGATGAAACCAAAATAGAACTTTTTGGTTAAAACTCTACTTGTCATGTTTGGAGGAGAAAGAATGCTGAGTTGCATCAAAGAACACCATACCTGCTGTGAAGCATGGGGGTGGAACCATCATGCTTTGGGACTGTTTTTCTGCAAAGGGACCAGGACGACTAATCCGTGTAAAGGAAAGAATGAATGGGGCCATGTATCGTGAGATTTTGAGTGAAAACCTCCTTTTCACTGTACAAGGGCATTGAAGATGAAACGTGGCTAGGTCTTTCAGCATGACACTGATCCCAAACACACCGCCTACGTAACAAAGGAGTGGCGTAGTAAGATCCTGGAGTGGCCTAGCCAGTCTCCAGATCTCAACCCCATAGAAAATCTTTGGAAGTTCGTGTTGCCCAGCGACAGCCCCACAACATCACTATTCTAGAGGAGATCTGCATGGAGGAATGGGCCAAAATACCAGCAACAGTGTGTGAAAACCATGTGAAGACATACAGTAAAAGTTTGACCTCTGTCATTGCCAACAAAGGGCATATAACAAAGTATTAAGATGAACTTTTGTTAGTGACCAAATACTTATTTCCCACCATAATTTGCAAATGAATTCTTTAAAAATGATGTGATTTTCTGGATTTTTTTTTTCTCATTTTGTCTCTTATAGTTGAGGAATACCTATGATGAAAATTACAGGCCTCTCTCATATTTTTAAGTGGGAGAACTTGCACAATTGGTAGCTGACTAAATACTTTTTTGCCCCACTGTACCTCTCATCTGTCCTATTTTGGTTTTATTCAAAAAGCTGAAAAAATACTTACTTGATAACTGATGCAATATCTCATATCTCATCCCATTTAAATTATGGACTAAACAGCTCTAATTCCACTTTACCATCTCTGTCTTTTTCCAGGGTTTTTCTGGACCACAGTATGGATCTGGTGGGATGTCAGGGTATACTAACCAGCCTCTGCAATACCCCACTGGTTCACAGCAGAGATGCGCCACCTCACCCTCTTACCTCTCCAGCCGTATGCCTCACATTGGACACTACTCTGCTGGATCACACAATCCAGCACAGTTCTCCCCTGGAGCTGGACAGCCCAATCCTCCTCAGTATTATAAGGTGACCACAAAGGGTGGCCAAGCAACTTTGGGATGTTTGAGATCAAACATAATTTTTAAGGATATTTGACTATCTTATAATTTTCAAAATAAAACTTGTAATGTACAGAATAAAACAGATGCTGAAACTATTTCAACTGGCAGGACTATATCTATATATCGTTTTTTTGGCCGGTAGTTGGATGGGGCCGCTCCCTTCTGAGGGGTTCCTTATCGATTAGAACTGTCTGGTTTTCAGTTAGCCCTTCTGGGTTTCTCTCATCAACTAGCAGGTGGTTCATTTGTACTCCCAGACGCTCATGGACTACAGTCAGCTTCTTCAGCCAGTAGGCGTGAATCATGTTGGGGCCTGGTGCTGTCCAATGCTTCATCCCTTTGTTGGATGTCTGCCACTGTGATGGTTACTGGAACCTGCTCGGGGAGGTTGCTGTGGTCTGCTCTCAGATCCACTAGCCAATGAGCAGTGCCGTTATGTTATTCCTTATGCTCTTCCAGTATTGCTCAGTCTCCAGCCTTGGTGGTGCTTTTCTCGTATTGTTCCCCTGCCACTGAGATTACACCTTGGATGGTTTTGTGGTTCAGCTGGTTTATTCTCCTGCCTTCTGTTTCTCTGGTATACCTTTTCAAGTGGATGCCCAAGGCTGTGAGTCTTTGCTTGGCAGTTTCCAAGGCCTAAGGTATGGACAGCTTTCTGCAGTATCTTAGCTGTTCCTAGGACTGCGTTCTTCTGGACAGAGATCTCAGATATTGTTCCTGGGATCTGCTGGAACCACTTGCCTAGGTTGGGAGTCACTGCACCTAGTGCTTCGATTACCACTGGGACCACTGTTACTTTCACCCTCCACATCTTCTCGAGCTCTTCTCTGAGCCCTTGGTGCTTCTCTAGCTCCTCGTGTTCCTTCTTCCTGATGTTGCTGTCATTCGGTATCGCTATGTCTATCTGTGTTCTTCTGCTTGTCTGCCACCACTATGTCCGGTTGGTTAGCCACCACAATTTTGTCCGTCTGAAAAATGCAAACAAAATTTCACTTTAAATTAAAAAGGCTGGCTTCCTGTTGGGGTTGAGCTATAGTTCCAAGAGACTTTTTTCTACGTCTTGAGACATTACATCTGATGCACCAGGGTGTGTCATTAAATAAGATTTCACACTGAACCGTCATCAAGGTCTGATGTTTATTCGGATTTGACGTGAATGTGGTCAACCAGTACTTCAAATATATTACATGACTTTTCCTGTTCCCACTAGGTGGCGCTCCAACTTTTGCTGAGATTTTGGCATATCAATGTGTTCATCTCTCATGACACCTGAGAAACTTAGGAGAGACAGTGTGATGTTGGACAATGTGTCTTTGAGTTACAGCAATTTCGTGCTTCGTGGCAAAACATTGAAATTCGCCACGCTGAAATGGTAAAAGTGGCGCCCAAATTTGTTATCTTCAATTCAAAATGGTAGACTTCCTGTTGGGTTTAGGGTGTCACTCCAAGAGGATTTTTGTACATCTTCAGATGCTACACATCTATCAAATTTCATACATGTACGTGAAACACATTTTTTTTTTTTTTGCAATTTTTTTATGGCTCACTACTTGTGACATTTTGCTCTGCCCATGTCCAAAACTAGTAAAATACAGACATGTTCACCAGTTTTGATGCATTTGCAAAATTTAATTCGTTTTTGAGTATGTTTAGGCCCTTAAATATTCGATTCGTTTGACAGAGCAGATACAGTAGGGCCTTCACACTTTTCGTGCTTGGGCCCTAATAATCAAATTGTGAGTGAAGTGCAGACTCACCTTTCATCCAAGGGGTTTAACAAAATATTGCATTAATTGCAGATGTTTTTTCTTCACATCTTTGTGTCCACATACCTGGGTACTCAATATCATGTTTGGTTTCTGTGATCTTCAGTCAGAGCCTTTCAATGGTCAGGGCAGCATGGCAACTGGAGGACCAGGAGGATTCAATGCATTCACACAGGCTGCAGTGAATGGGGTAAGTCATCCATGCACTCACCCCATGTTGTCAACACTGAAGACTATAAGCTCAGTTTCTCTTAGCTTTGTTATACTAAAATTCTATAGCTTCCTATATTTTATGAAGATTTTAATATCTCAAATTAAAAAATTATGTTTAAATTTAATTCATGCTGTTTTTGATTCATTCTACTTTTAAGTCGTGATGTTTGGTTGCAGGACTGTGTGAGGATTGTAAAGCAGAAGCTAGTTTTCTACTGCTTACAGTAGCTAATGTTCATCATGGGGCATCACATAATTTGATCACTTATAGATTTGATTCCTTGTCAGTTCACATTAGGTTCTCACCAACTCTGATTTAAGACCAACTTATCAAAGTCATTACAGTCGTGCAATTATTTGCATGCTGTACTGTCAAATGTTTGTGCATGATGGAGGTGTTGCCTGTTTGTTATGATCAGTGTTACTCAAAAAATGTATTACACATATTACACAGAATAATTTTTTAAGTAATGCGGTAGTTAGTTTCTTCTGGGTGTAATCAAGTAATCATGTATGACACTACTCATTACGTTATTTTCACGGTTCTCTGTAAAATGATCTGAAAATCACTGTCTCATAATTACCATTTAACAATATAAACCTATAGGCTGCAGTCCCACACACCAAGACAAATCCCTATCCTAATGAAGACACACATGATTTTTCTCTCAGTATTTACACAACCTAACAGTATAAAGCAAATATGAAAACCAGCACAAAGAGACTTCAAAGCAATCACCACAGTGATTCTACTGTAGAAACATGAACAGGTAGAAAGGTAGTCTCATCAGTGCTTTTGTTGCCTGTTGAAATTCAGGGTCTGGCTGCTGAGGTTAGCATTCAGTCAGCTTTAACATCACTCAGGGTTCTTGGCTAGCTTAGTGTTAGCATGTTGTCTGTACAGGTGCTTACAAAGAGCCGAAGTTCTGTTTGAAGTTATTATTTATTATTATTTTACAATATTTACAATTTATTTTAATATTTACAATTATTTCTGTCCTGGATGCAGTTTGCACTTTTCTAATGCACTTACGTTAAAGTACTTAAATGAAAGAACCTGGTTCTTGATTCCCATCCCTATGGGGTCGTGTATGTAGAGAGGTGAAAAACCAATTTAATCCCTTTACTAATAAGATTGTAAACATGCCAAAAATACAGGTGCTGTAAATACTTTCCAGATGCATCCACGCTCTATATATACATATATAGTTTTTATTTTTTAGTTTGGTTTGAAGCTCTAAATATTCCTCATCCTCGTCTCTCAGCCAGTTCGGGGTGGAGTGCTTCCTGGGTATCCCACCTCGCCAATGGGAGGGAATCCTACCCCTCCAATGACACCGGGGACCTCCATACCTCCCTACCTTTCTCCAGGCCAGGAAACCAAACCCCCCTACCTTACCACAGAAACCAAAGCCAACATCAACACCCAGCAGCCCCTTACAGGTGAGACTCAGCTGCCACAGAGAAAGTACACTGCGAAAGATGATATATATAGATGAAGTTTGACTGAAAATAACCAATTACTTGAAATCAGGCTCTGTAGCATTTCCTTAATCTTTCTGACGAATGACATTAAAAACTTGCCTCTACCTCAGCTCTCATGGTAGTGATAATAGAGCACAAGAATAATTAAAAATTGAGAAAACAAACAAACATCAAAATGTTCAATAAAAAATTTATTGAGCCATAAACAATGTGTACAAGAAAGAAGAATTGATCAATGAAAAATGTAAATGACACCACGTATAGACCAGCGGTTTTTAATATTCATCTAAAAAGGTACAGGTACTTTTGGTTTCTTTCAGACTCCTTTCAGGATAAAATTGTGTAAGTGTAAACAAAAGTGTTTGTTTTACTTCAAAAAATTTACAAATGGACCACAATTTCTTGCCTCAGTTGTCTGTCAAGGCACCAGATAGACCTTGAATTTACTGATGCATCAGAAACTGCAACTTTCCATTAAAGGTAACCCCAGTGATGACCTGCGTCTGACTTTCCCTGTACGAGATGGTGTAGTATTGGAGCCTTTCAGACTGGAGCACAACCTGGCTGTCAGCAACCATGCCTTCCACCTGCGAGACTCTGTCTACAAAACACTCATGATGAGGTATAAAGAATGACACTGGAGTCACATGACGAGAGCAGAACAAAGTGAGAAACAGTGTTTGGAACTGTTTGAAGCCTGAGTTTTGGCTTACATAGATTACTTGTGCATGCACTGACCGCGTTTTATATCAACATCCACCATTGGACCAGGCAGGATATGGCAGAAAAAAAGAAAAAATGTAATGGGTTCTTTTTAAAAAAATATTTGAGGGACACTGTACTTGACTGTGGTGTGATATGAAAATAAATTGCTCTCTTCCTGAGCAATTTAAAACAACAGAAAGAAAACAAATGAAGAATGTCTGATAACCCCACCCAGTCTTTTCCCCTGACAGCTGTTTTGTGTCTCCCTCCACAGGCCAGATTTAGAGCTGCAGTTTAAGTGTTACCACCATGAAGACAGGCAAATGAACACTAACTGGCCTGCGTCTGTGCAAGTAAGCATCCATATCTGTTATATATTTTTGGATGTCAATATACAGACAGGTATGTTTGTTTGGCTTTTTGTATGGACATTTATTATCAGTGCATTCATATGTCTGTTATTCCTAGGTTTAACCATTAAACTAAGCACCAAACTCTGACCCTAAACCTAATTGTTACTTTAAACCTAAAGCCAAGTCTGAACCCTTAAAGAGGCATTTGAATGGACATAAAAGGAGAAGAAAAGGAAAAAAGTTTGAATTAAAAAATGTCATCACACTGATGGTCTAAAGCTCAGTGGTCTATACTAGGTCTCACAGAGATAGCTGGATAAGTTTTGCATTTATTGGTTTTTACCACCTTTAGAAGATATCTTAAACACAATTTGCCAGAACACTCACTGGACAAGTATAAGATGCATGTGCAAAGAATTTTGTTGACGTTGTGTCTTCTTCTCTCTTCTTCATTTTCATCAGGTCAGTGTTAATGCAACTCCTCTGTCCATTGAAAGAGGTGACAATAAAACCTCCCACAAGCCCTTGTATCTAAAGCAAGTGTGTCAGCCAGGGCGCAACACTGTACAGATCACAGTGACGGCATGCTGCTGTGTAAGTCGCTCAATGTGACTGTTTCCCGACTCAGTCACAGAAATGCAGAAAATTTATTACAGTACATTACACTGAACTAATGAATTAACCTCATTTTGTACTCCTGTTTGGCCCCTGTGTCTCTTTGTCCCCAGTCCCACCTGTTTGTGCTACAGTTGGTGCACCGGCCATCTGTCAGGTCTGTTCTGCAGGGTCTGATGAAGAAGAGACTGCTCCCGGCCGAGCACTGCATTACAAAGAGTGAGTTATCAACCTCATCAGTTACAGCAGGCTCCACTGGTTTCCACTTAACACTTTGCCATGCTGTGTGGCCATTCAGTGATTTAGAAAGCCATGTACAACTTGGTATATAGTGTGTATGCGGCACAGACTGCATATAAAAGATGACCATAGCCACTGTGAGGTTGCATATTGATTAGCAAGGTTCTGTTACTTAGCCTCGAGTTGAACAGATTTACCATAGCCATCTTGGTTTTTTAAAAGTATGTGGGATAGGCAAGGAAAGAGATTTGAAAACCCGAGAGACAATAAACATTTATAGACTAGAGACTTGATATTGATAATCATTGGACAGTATAGAGGACGATAGTTTATGAACTGAATTCCTTATTGTAGTGAAAAGTAGCAATTGGCAAATGGACTGGTAATTGTATAGCACTACTGAGCACTCAAAGCACTTTGTACAACATGTCTCATTCAACCATTCATATAAGCACTTTTTTTCTATGCAAGTACTTTCTATCTAACATTCATAGAAACTTTTCAAGGGGATCAATATAGCACAAACAGTCTTCGCACCAGCATTGATACAGAAAAAGAAGAATAATACAATCTGGATACAATCTTTGTCTATTTCAGCTGTAGAGTTTTAATCTTTTCTTTTTTATTGTCATTTTGTTTCAGTAAAAAGAAACTTCAGCAGTGGCACCATTCCTGGAACCCCTGGTCTGAATGGGGAGGATGGAGTGGAGCAGACAGCTATTAAAGTTTCTCTCAAATGCCCCATCACATTCAAACGAATCCAGCTGCCAGCCAGAGGCCATGACTGCAGACACATACAGGTAAGGTCATGTGTGCACTTATTACTTATACCTCCAGATAAATTCAGTGGAGTTCTTTCAACGTGGAAATCTTTTATCTTTTTTTATAGTGTTTCGATCTGGAGTCCTATTTGCAGCTAAACTGTGAAAGAGGGACCTGGCGATGCCCCGTTTGCAAGTAAGTGCATTAACAATGACTCATTGCCCTTTTTTCATAATCAGTAATTGGCATAAAGTTTTCACCAGCTGTTTGCCCCTCTTATTCACAGTAAAACAGCTTTGCTAGAAGGACTGGAGGTTGACCAGTATATGCTTGGGATTCTTGTCTATATCCAAAAGTAAGTGTTGTCATTTTAAATAGTTACATAACAGCTATAGAATCTCAAAATAAGTGAAATCTCTTAAAGTGTAATAAATGTAAGAGAGCTGCATTAGTTTACAGAAAATGGTAGATGCAGCTGGCTGAGAACACAATAAGGGCGGATAAATTCAGGAAAATATCTATTTCCATACCACTGGGTCATGATACTCACCCTTAAGCAGTCATGGCAGATGCTTGCTACTCCCCAAGCCTGCTTCTGCCAGAGGTTTCTTCCTGTTAAAAGGGAGTTTTTCCTTCCCACAGTCACCAAAAACAACAAAAACAAAGTGCTCAGTAATTCTTTATTTGCCATAATCCTGAAAAATGTTAAACTACAATCTTATCTAAAGAGCTTGCCAGTATCATCCATCCGCTGATCCTTTTCAGGGTTGCGGGGGGCGCTGGAGCCTATCCCAGCTGTCTTGGGGCGAGAGGCGGGGTACACCCTGGACAGGTCGCCAGTCTGTCGCAGGGCTAACACACATAGACAGACAACCATTCGCACTCACATTCACTCCCGCATTCACACCTATGGGCAATTTAGTGTTTTCCAATTAACCTATCCCCACAAACTGCATGTCTTTGGACTGTGGGAGGAAGCCGGAGTACCCGGGGAGAACCCACGCAAACACGGGGAGAACATGCAAACTCCACACAGAAAAACTCCACACCCCGGCCTGATGGTGGAATTGAACTCAGGACCTTCTTGCTGTGAGGCAACAGTGCTAACCACCATGCCACCGTGCCTAATTTTTGAGGTTAAAAAGAACAAGGTTCACATGTACAAAAATTTTGAGTCACCTTTTATTTCTTTATATTTTGCTTCCAAAGAGTCAAACTTTCTTCTTTTTTGAGTAATAATTCTCTAGTCTTTCAGGAGGTCTTTTAAAGTTTAGCTTTTTCACATACTTTTAGCCCAGTCTGTACCCAACCATTTTCAGAGGAATAGTTTTTTTTGTTTGTTGAACAAGTTAACTCTGACCTTTTGAGTCATTCAAGCGAAAAAAGACACCCAACTTAAGAAATGAACTAGTTTTGTCTCTACACAAAACAGAAAACTAAGGCAAAAACCAGTTTTAAATAGCATCTTTAGGCACTTCAATAGCAGACCATTGCAAACGTACTTAATTAGTTCCCATTTTAGTTGAATTTATGAGAAATGCCAAAGATAATGTAGTTTGACAGAAATAAAAAAGTATTTTTCACCAACAATGGGATTCCAAAAGTGCTATTAGCAGAACTTGGTATTATTGCATGCTGTGTAGTGTGTCCTTAAAAAAAATAAAAAATGAGGAAACAGAACAAGTGTAGGGCAACAAGTGTTGGGGCTAAAGAAAAAAAAAACAAAAAACTGCAGCAGCATAGGTTTCAATTCATCACCCCAGTGTTGTTAATTGGGAATCATCAGATTGTTTGGGTTCTCTCTTTAATATTCTAAGCTCATCATAATATAAAATGCCTTAAAATGACTGTTGTTGGGAACTGGTGCTATATAAGTAAAACTGGAATTAATTAATTATGGACAAATGATATTAGAAATGAATAGAATTTGATGAAAGCTCCACAATTTATTTATTTTTTGTTATTTAAAGTCCTCAATTTTCATTTCTCGTCCCTCCCTCCCTTCCTCAGTTCAGACTATGAGGAGATCACTATAGACCCCGTATGTGGTTGGAGGCCGGTGCCTGTTAAACCTGACCTTCACATAAAAGAGGAGCCTGATGGACCAGTTCTCAAACGCTGTCGCACAGTCAGTCCAAGTCACATGGTCTTACCAAACGTGATGGAAATGATTGCTGCTCTGGGCCCAGCATCATCCCCCTACCAAAGTCTGAATGCAGGAGGCAGGAACACCCCAGACTACAGTCGGCCAGGTATGAAAGAGGATTTTCATTATTGTTTTTTTGTTGTTGTTAGAATTTGAAGAGAGGCAGTTATAATTAACATACATAAAATATAGTGAGGTTTGTTTGTTACAGTTTTTTAAGTCATATGTAACCTCCAAGATCAAAATTCTGAGATCAATCCATCCATCCATCTTCCTCCACTTATCCGGGGCCGGGTCGCGGGGGCAGCAGCCCAAGCAGAGAAACCCAGACCTCCTTCTCCCCAGCCACCTCCTCTAGCTCATCCGGGGGAACACCAAGGCATTCCCAGGCCAGCCGAGAGATGAGATGTAAAAAATAAATTAATATACATTTATATACAAATAAACGTCTTAATATAAAAAAATGTCTTACAACTAGGTCTTACAAATACTCTTTCAAGAAATTTTGAGATAAAAGTAAGGTTGGAGATTGGTCTATAAGATAGATGTGAATTTGGTTTAGCTGCCTTCCCTATTTTTCTGTATCCTATGGTCAAGTTTGTATGTTAGAATCTGTCGCCTGTTCCTGTATATCTTGTTTTACTTTGTTCAGTAGTCTATGGAATTATTTTTCTCTCAAAAGTCGCATGTGAGAAAAAACATAATCTGCAAGTAACAGCAAATACAGTAATGAATCCTATATAATGAAGCCTGAAACACTGTCCCATCAATCTGTTGTACAAAATTTTAAAATAATTTTTCAAATTTAAAATAACAAACTCATAACAAGGATCAATTGTGAGAGTGTCTCATGACAATGTTGTACGAGTGTGCGACATCTGTGGCAGCAACAGGCATGTGTAGATCAACAATGGATAATATGGAGTGCAGGAGAGAGTACGACCATGCAGCGTTTAAAGCTTGGAAGTACTGACATTACTTTGAGTTTGATTCCGTAAAAAGTTACAAAAACATTTTGCTTTATTACGCATTTAGGTTGTGTATAATGTTTTTAAAAAGTAATTAAGTAATACAGTAACTAATTACTTTTGAAAATAAGTAATCAGTAAAGTAACATGATTACTTTCTTGGAGAAGTAATCAGTAATTAGTAACTAATTACTGTTTATAAGTAACTTCACCAACATTGGTATTATTAGTATTTCTACTGCTGCACAGCAAACAACAACAGTTGTTAATAGCAAACTTTATTTTCCAAATTATAAACAGATACATTATAAAACAGCACTTGTTGCTGCCATGGTGTAACTCTGTTTAATGCAATGACCTGAACTGTCCATTAAAGTGACCAGTCACATTAGGACCGCTGTTCCTTTGGGCTCTGCATCCATACAGTCAAAAGTCAGCTGATTCGAGCAAGCAGGATTTAGCTATGAGCGCAAAAGCTACCGACAAGAGTGTGAAACTGCACCCATAAACACAAAGCAGACTCACGTGTGCAAAGGCTTCTTTGTGCGTGTGGCTGCTGAGTTCTGTTCACACAGGATGTGGAATTCACACACGAGGAATTTAATTGCGTGAGTGGCAATAAATACCATCACCATTAAATTAAATTACTTTTCAGATTACTAGGAGGCTGAGGTGTAGCACTGACAGCTGCCTGCATCTTTGATCTTAGTTTCACGTTTTCCTCATTAGATTTGTGTTAAGCTTTTTGGACATTTTTCCAACCAAATGGCTTGTTTTCTGTCTACCTATGGTGTCTGCATTCTTGGTCCTCACTCATTTCTCTCCATATAGTCTGTATTATCTACAAGTTGTGACAGTAGTGTATTATCAAAGTGGCTTCCAAACTTTTTTAGCTAGGCCCCCCTTTGTTTTACGGCGGCACAAACACATCTTCCAGCCACACACACCCATATTTTGTTTTCAAACTTCATTGCCGTTTATTCCACACCTCAAACCTTTTGTAAACAATTAAACAAATAAGAGTAAACCGCAATAGATTACAGATTTCAATAAAATAAACCACTAAACAAACCATCTTTATGGTGTAATTATTTTATGTATAGTTGTCTTTTTGTTGTTGTTGTTGGTGGGGTTTTTTTTTTTTTTTACTGTGTAAGAATATTCAACATTGCTATCAATACATTTTTCAAT
>VOQK01039762.1:0-11644 GCA_015052645.1 Benitochromis conjunctus
AAAACCAAAAACAAAAACAGAAAGAAAAAAAAAAAAAAAAAACAAAACCTAAACTGGGAAAAAGCTTTAAAAAAAAAAAACAAGTACAAAGAAATTAAAAACCTGAGCTGTGAAACCTAGACCATGAGAAACACAAAGGGAGGTACGTAGACAATCCAGCAACAGGCAAAGAAAGACAGAGGACTAAATACACAAAGGATGGAAAACAGGAGGGAAACACAGCTGGAACTAATCAGACACAATGAGACAGGAAGGAAGCAAAACTAAACACACTGAACACTAGGCGAGGGGTCATCAAAATAAAACACGATACATGAGACAGCCACAAAGACGCGGACTTGACTCTGTGACATAGAGACATGACTGACTAGGGAACCACAAACACGAAGACAAGAGTAACTAAATGTGGAACACAGGGAGGCACGGTGACAGGAAAGTAAAGACTAGGAACTATAAATATAACACAAGCAGAAAACAATAAAGAGAACCAAAACCATGAAAAATAACAAATCCAAGAATATACTTTAAACCAGAATTTTAAATACTGGTTCACAGACCCAGTGCCATGACAAAAACACACAAACGAGCTCTCAAAAACACCCAAATGACCTGTGAGAAGCTCAGCATCATGAGAGAACACCACACAATGAGGTAAAGGAGTGTTATTAGGAGGACTTGATCTGTATGAACACAAATGGTCAACTTATTTCTGGATGTATGGATGCTCATGTTCCTCAAGATTTTCTCAAAAACATATCAAACAAAAATGATAAACTGCTTCAAGCTCACATTCATGTGTGAACAACTAAGTCAGGCACTCTGAACCAATGAGTCATGGCTCTGGGAGACGTGAAGACAAACACGTTTTGCACCTCTTGCATCCTTACATGTTCTACCTAGTAGTTTAGTGCATTTAGCTGCACTGTGAATCTTCAGACATGACCTTGTTTTATGTCATTTATTATGATGTTTCTTTACAACTTTGTGTTCTAGTGGCCCAACCTGTCCCAGAATTCATAGTGCGGCCCAGCCAATTCCAGTTTCCAACAATGGCGGCAGCTACTTCATTTTAATATTACTCTTAATTATTATTTAATATTACTCTTATAACTTCAAATATCTGCTCAATTTATCAAGACATCACATATTTGCAAATGTGCTCCGACATTTTCGGAGACGTCTGTTACCCAGTAGCTCGATCTCTGAGCGGGTCGTCAAGGTTTACTAGAGCTGAAAACGGAAAACAGCGGACCCCCGGGCACATTGTTTTCAAACCCCCGCGGTCTTTCACTACTCAGGTTAAACATGATATATAAGTCACTTAGATAACTTGACAATGTTAAACACTGCTTTTTTCAGTGTTTAATTTGTTCCTGAGTAAATCGGTTTGGCTGAGATTAAAGTTGTAGTTTTTACACAGCTGAATAAACGTCAAACAGAAAAACTGATTAAACAGAGGTGTGAGATGGTCGAGAATTTACTCCAATGTCCTGTTATATTTTAGATAACAAGGAGCAGACGGCTGAGTTTGTTAAACTCCACCGAGACAGCTGGTGATGCAAATCTGAAGGCTAGACCGTCCCATTTCACAGCCTCGCACTTCCGATCTTGTCGGTCTTCGAAGGACCCAGCCCACGTAGACCATGAAGGCCGGGTCCTCTGAAGGATGCAGCCTAGGTTTTGAGACACAGCTATTGTCAGGTTGTCTGTTATGCCCACCATAGTGTTTCATAGTGTTTCTAGTTTTCATGTTGATCACCTGCCACCAGCCAAATAAAGGCTCGCTTTTTGTTCAACTGCAACTCCTCTCTCCGCATCTGCTTCTGGGTCCTGTTCACAACACATCAGCATACCCCGCCGAGACAGGCAGTATAATTACCTTGAACCACAGTTACAAGGACAGAAGGGAAACATGGGCCATATCAGACAGGTTCTAGAGTCGTAGGAGCCAAGGGTGCCTGACAACAGAAGACTTGTACACAATAGGTGTAGAAAACGAAATAGCATTTATTAACAGTTGTAAAAGTTTAGTAAGTTGTGCACAATTAAACAACAGTAGCACTTTTGGAAAATAAAATAGAGTAGACCCACAAAGAATAGACCCATGTATTGTCTCTTGTGTCCTTGAGTCAATTTAGTCTGTCAATGTTCAATAGTCATTCTACGTAACCAGTCGGGTTACAATCTGCCATCTACAATCTACTTGAAAAGGGATCCTTGATTCTTCTCAGGTTCTCAAAACCAATCCAAGCAAACAATGGAAGAAAAACAACCTGACCATGCGAAGCAACACATGCTATATGGAGCTTCCCAGTGTTCACGTGGGCTCACAGCCTTCGGAGTTCACTATCACTCTCTAAGTACTTTCACCGAAAAAGCTGCTACTATCCCGTTAGCTTCTTCATCACACAAGCAATTGATCTCTCTCCATCTGTGTCTCTGGCGTATCTGACTAGTACACGAAGGCACACACAGGTGTCCGAGCAGCACGCACGGGTTGGGGGAGGGACATTTGACCTTATTGACTGATGGGATATCAAACCATGGGTCAGCAAAGTCAGTGATTGGTTGCCCAGTTTATCTAACAAAACACTCTAAGTGACAAATCCCTGCCTCCCCACCATTTATCCACACATTAATTGAGCTTATGTTTACATGCTTTTTTATCAGTATTCACTTACTGCTTTTTATCAATATTTATTTCCATTGTGAAATGAGTATTTTTTAACCAAAATAGTATCAATATTTATATTTTTAATCACGTTTTTAACAAAGTGGAAAGTGAAAGTCTCCGTACTAAATGGAGGCCCGTTCAGGTCACAGGTACAGGTCCATAATTTTACAACACACCAACTCACCATTCTGATGAGTTTCCAATCTTCACAGTTTTACTTTCAGACCCCAAAGAAAAATCATGACGTCATGACCCTGAGCTTTACTGGGGATTTATTTACGTTTTGTTTTTACTGGAGATTTATGCTTTAGTTGGAAATCCATTGAAGCAAAATGTAGCTACATTGTAACCGCAAATCCACCTAAAACCCTACAACGTAACCTGGGACATAACCTGATATGGGCTTCCTTAGAAATGGATCTACACGTCACTATTCTGAATGTCCTGTTCAGTACTGTCAACTCCTCCTGTGTATTGCTGCCATTTTGCCATAGCTTTTGAATTGATGAGTGAGAGAATGGCAATCATCCTTTCCATCTAAGGAATGATAATCACGGCATCAATATAAGGACTCACAAATGTCAGTAAATTCCTGGAAGAAGATAGATCATCATCTGTGGTGAAGGATACATCTTATACTGTAGCTCCTTTACACACTGTTTCACCAAAGTGGGCCTCTAAAACACAGGAGATATAGAGGAGGAATAAACAATGTTTACTTAGCATTGTTTATACTGTAAATTCTATTTATGTTACAGGCTACATTTCGAGTGGCTCTGTACATTTTGGTTTTGACCCCTGGAGAAATCCAGAGTTAAGGAAGCTACATATTTGGAATGGGATTAGCAAAAACTATTCTAAAATGGAGGTTACAGAATTCAACAGAAGACTGTTTCAAGTTTCATTTTAACTGATGAAGTGTGATCACAAACCAGGTACCAAACAAGCTACATGGATATGCAGTCACAATTTATCTCTCATTATCATTCTACCACCCACTATCACCACCACTACTGCCATCACCACCATCACCACCCCCACATCGATTCTTTTCCTGTTCTCCCATGGTTGTCATGGAGACAAATGGTTGTGTATAACACAGAAGTAACCGGATGGGGGTGGGAAGGATGTGGACTTAAAGCCGTGTGGAAATCAAGGCAACAGGTCGACCAGACCAGAAGAAAGAGATGGTGAAAGGACACTAGAAAAGGAAAATCAATCAAAACAATCACTGATTAACAAAAGTCCAAAACAGGAAAGAGAAAGGATTCAGTTAAATTGATGTACACTGCCCTTCAATTTCAAACTTTCAAGGTAATTATTCCCCAGCACTGAGAAATTTGAGGGTCCAAACTTTTCTTTATATGTTTACATTTTTCCTTCATTTTTTTCCCCTTGAGTTTATTTAAACTAACTAAACACAAAGTTTACAAACTTAAAAGGTCTCGAAAAAAAAGACAATATTATTCAAGAAGTAGTTAAACACTAGTTTTCTTTTTTCTTTTGATAAGTCAGTCCGGGATCCCATAGACTAGCCTACTGACTACTGATTGACGACTGATACAACATGTCCAGATTTGAGATAAGATGGATGGAGTTGGATGCAAACATCAATTCCTCTGCCTTATCAATATAACATCATGGGACTTCCAACATACTAAAACATGTAGTTTTACCCCTCAGGACCCCCTTCACAATTTTCTGTGGGCAACACATGATGGCTTTATAGAAAGCCCAAGGGGGAAAACTGCTGTTGGCCATATGTAGGCACACCTGCTTGGGGCTTGCACTGTCCACACAGCCCCACAGTACATCCACACCTACCCATTGTGTGCTAACACAGGCATGTTTGCTGGCACATTATTTATAATAATTAAAGACCATACAGGGAAGTGTGACTATTGTAGAGAAGATGAAACCACAGAAGATATTTTGATGCATGCTCAATCATCCAGGTAAGTAAATCCCAAAGTGTTGATTGTGTTCATCTGGACGTAGTGTTTTCAGTGGGAGAAATGTTTCATCACTCATCTAAGTGACTTCTTCAGTCTCAGCTGACTGCAGGTTTTCCCCAACCTTATAAACAGTCAGCTGTCCAGATGAACAGAATCAACTCTTTGGGACACAGAAGATATTTCATTGCAGTGTCAGAAATATGAGGCTGAGAGAAGGTGATTTTTTCTAACCCTAAGTAAGGGATTTTACTGATTTACAGGTAAAGAATTCAGGAAGTGAAAGATATTGGGCCATATTACATTTCCAATTAATTTGTTGGATAGGATCTGACTCTCTTTTTCCTTTCAGGGCAAATAGCTACATAGTGCAGCATGTTATCCAAACCTACCTGGCCCTGTGTGAAAAAGTACTTGCCTCCTAAACATAGTAAATGATTGGGCCAGCCTTGGCAGCAAAAACTGCAATCAAGCATTTGAGACAACTGGCATCGAGTCTTTCACATTGTTGTGAAGGAATTTTGGCCCACTCTTCTTTGCAGAATTGTTTTAATTCAGCCACATTGCAGGGTTTTCAAACACACGCAGCCTGTTGAAGGAAATGCCAAAGCATTTCAATCTGATTTGAGTCTGGACTTTGATTAGGCCACTCCAAAAAGCTAATTTGTTTTTGTCTTTTTGAGCCATTCAGACATGGACTTGCTGGTGTGTTTACGATCAGTGTTGTAACCCAAGTGAGCTTAAGCTCCACATTTTTAGATGTTGGTCTGAGTTCTTTCGTTACTCCTGGGAAGGTTCACCACAATTTTCACCATTTGTGGATAATGGCTCTCACCATGGTTTGCTGGATTCCAAAAGCAGGTTCTATTTAAGTGATTTTGTGATTTAAGATGTGCAACAGTTATTAGTCCTGAAATTGAACTTAGCTTTCCAAAAAGTTTGGTTAATCACAATTAATTCATGATTTAATGAGGGACAATTAGTTTTTCATGCATGGACAGGTTTGGATTGCTTTTTTCCCTTAATAAATGAAATAATCACTTAAAAAATGCATCATGAAGGAGGTAAATACTTGTTCACAGCATTATAGTAACAACTTGTGAATAAGAGCATAGCTAAAGAGAGGAGCTGTCCTTCTTTCTTTTCTTTTGTTTTTTAGAAACAAATGGTGGTGGTTATACAATAGGGGCACATTTGTCCCCACGCTGTGGGGCTAGCTCTTTAGTCCTTTGTGAGCCGGGGGGGCAGTAACGTAACCCACATCTGGGTCCCTCTCTGCTTAGTGTGGGGGAGACCAAAGTATAGGCTACCTCACTGGGGCCCTTACATTTTACACCAACAACGGGACCTACTGTGGGCTGTGTGGGTCTGTCTGCCATTTGCCCACATGGGTTGGGTTCCACGGGGTCATGCTTCCTAGGTAAAGTCAAATGCACTGGGCATCATCTTAGCTGGTTTAGGGCATGAAAACAACTTGCTAAGATTTAATAGACCATCATGGCTTTAATTTAAATTACACCGTTTTACAACTTGTCCCATCTACAACATGCTTCTCTGCTATTTTACTGGCTACAGCTACAGTGATAACATTATAGCAGAGTGAAGTTTACAGATGGTTTTGCAAAATGTTGCTAAAGGGGTAAAATATGACACTCAGGGGTGTTTAAAGTATCACTACAGATGATAAAACTGGATTGTTGTGTTGACTATGAAGGTACCATATAGTTCAGCAGGATTAGGTAAGATGTACATAAAACAGTGGTAATAGCTAGACCAGCGTTATTCAGTGTTGCTATTAGTTCAGCTAACTAACACATTAAATCCATATTTGACATAAGTAGTGCTTGGAATGTTATCATCTACTTGCAATTTTTAGTTAATACTGTTATGAAAACACATAACTCTTGATATCAGTAATCAACTGTCATCACTCCCATGATTTTCCATCACACCACGCAAATTGCACCCAAAGGAAGGCAAGAAGGTGTTTATGACTCTTGCTAAATGAAAGGATGAATCTTGCCAGTGTATTCATTTCTGGTTCTAAACGAAATTCCTGTAGTGTCAGTTTAAAAAGGCAGCACATACACAAACATTCAGGAAAAAGACGACAACTCCGTTTCAACAAATAATTCAGGACATGTCAACAAATCTGGAAAATGTTTTGTCACAGTGGCCTCCATCAGAGCATATGCAATCCCATTATATTCATATAGTAAATGGTAGCTATAATTTACAGCAGAGGTAGAAGCAAAGGTCACAAAACCATGTGTGCTTTACAGTCTGTGCTAAGTTGTGATGGAAGAGTAAGAGAATGTGTGGGGGCATGGTGAGCAGGAAACAGGTGAGGAGGAAGGGCATATAAAATAGACTGAAAATAATAAGGAGTGAAGAGGGGAATTAGATTAGAAGACTGGCCTAGAAAGAAAGTGTAAAAGAGATATAACAAATGTGAAGAAAATTAAATGATAATAAGAAAGATAAATGAAATGAGGCTTTACAGAGGGTGTGAAAAGGTTACAAGCTGGGCACAGGTCAGATTGAAGATACACAAATATGGTATGAGGACACAAAAAGAAGAATTAGAGGAAGAACATGGGATATAGGACAGTATTAAATGAAGACCATAAATGTGAATATCTTTTAAAGCCTTCTATCTAGAAAAGGCCTCAGAGATGATGTTGGGAACTTTCTGTGTCACTGCTGTGTGAAATTGTCACTCTTTTTGTTGTTTTTGTTGTGTCACACACACACGCACGCATGCACGCACGCACGCACGCACGCACGCACACACACAGAACTGACACATGATATTATCAAATGGCACGACCACAGAACACCCACACAGTGTTCTAATTAAGAGCACAAGCAGCAGCAGAGGCACAACGTAAGCATGCCTCATTCAACTATAGCAATCAGTATTTATTAACACTTGCACTTTCCAGTTGTTAATTTGGCACCTAATAATGAGGTTTTCAAGCACATCCCTTGCACTCTAGTGAGATGCACATATAGCATACAAAAAGTTTTTTTCAAGTAAAAATGTCATGGTTTGACATTTTGATTCTTCACAGCTAAATTTTGTTGTCTATATCCATATTTATTTATAGTCTGTGATAATGACTTCATAGGAAAACAAGATTCTTTCACTACTGTCTTCAAGGGCAAAGTTAGCTTGATAAAAAGGCAGGAAAGGACGTATTCTGACTCTGAACCAAACACATACCTGCTAATTAGTCCTAAGTAACAGACTAATTAAATACCAGAATTTGGCTGAATTCTTGACTGCCTGCACCTGTTATTACAGGATCCAAATAGTTTATCCAAGAATTATGCATAAATGCCAGGTTGTAAATATGGCCATGTTATATGCTATAAAGGTGGACATTTTTCCACAGGCATCTATGGTGAACCCTGTGACAACCTATTCAGGGTGCACCACACCTCTTACTATATAGCATCTGGGATATGGTCCAGCTCCCCTGCGACCCTGAATTGGACAAGTGGAAAATGGATGGATGGATATTGACTTACTTTTGGCTTGTGACCCTTAGAGGATCTGCAATGGGGAAGTTTTTGGGACAGCCACACTGACATAATTTTTTCAACTCCAGAAGCTGCCATTTTATCTAAACAGGTGCTCTACCTCCTGAGCTACAGCCACCCCAAATCAGGATGTTTCAGCTGCAGATTAATGCCCATAAACCAGCCTTTGGGTGCCCACATAGGTTTTAGAACTCTTATAATATAGTTTTGTACTCGGAATAGATTTGACCTGCTTTTTGTTTCCTGAGGTTATGTACTATAGTTAATGTGATGTTGCTTTATGCTTCTGATGTACTAATATTTCTCCTTCAGTTTCCCAGATGTCTGCTGGCCAGAAAACAAGCATAAACTTGTTTGATTTAGCTCTTGGCTTCATGTGTAGGTGGAGAGTGCAATAATGATAAAGATAGTAAGAGCAAGAGAGTGAATTTTTTCCACTTGACAACAAGTGAGAGTCCAACATGTCTAGTGGCTGCTTGTTGTTTTACTGTTAAGCCTGCTGTCAGAAGAGAAACTGCTGTTATAATATCTTTTACAACAGATTTCTGCCTGTATGTTTTCCTGATATCTGCTGAAAATGTTAGCTACAGAAAACAGTTCTAGCTCTTGACCTCTGAAGGAATTAGACAGAAACCTGACAGCTGAGAAAGTATGATAGCATGCTACTATTAATCAAAGTTTAAGTTGCCAAATACAATCAAATGAGACTTAAAAGAAACATAGTGTATTAGCTACACAAGAGGTTTCTCTGATATATTGGCTAACGCTCATTCCACTGTTCTGAAAACCCCAAATATTTTGGGTTTTTTTTTCGCACATATATTTCTCAGGATCAACTTCGATGTTTGGCATAGATTTTCCAAACATTCTAGCTGTAACCCCAAAATGGCAACATTTGGTTGAATGATGCTGGTAGAAAATACTGTCCAAGGCTATGCAGTCTCCCACAGCAACCACTGACCTTGAGAAAAACTGAGGCATGTGCCAAAAACTGAAAGTGCCTTGGATGGCCATTTGAGGCCAGGTGAGTCATCCCTATAGAGTTCCATGTTAAAATGTCCAACACTTCAGCAGAAAGACGCAGTGTACTACAAAATTAATCACCAATCATTAATCAATCATTAATTACCTAACTATAAGTGAGGTAATTTTTTTTATAATCGAGGTTTGAACTGAATTAAGGATTAAACTTATATAATAACTACTAAGATGTGGCCGCTTGCTCTTTCCATTTTTGCACTCAGCTCTGTAAAAAAAACAGATTTTCCCCAAGTAAGTACCTGGCTAGCCAGCTTTAATATAAGCTGATAGATTCATTAGTTTATCCTCTCAAAAGACAAAAGGAAAGGAAAAAAAATCTCCAAACAGTCCAAATGTACTGTGATTATGTGATAAATTTAACACAAAGAATAAGTAAATTTGTGCTTGGTCAGCGATTTCTTTGTTGTAACAATCCTTTTTGACAATAAACCTTATACCTACTAAACCTTAGAAAATGTGTGTTTAAATTCCCTTACATGATGCCACCTTTTTAAGGAAAATGTATTTGTTGCTTGAGCAGGAAAGTTAGATATGTGGTTTGCACCCATGAAAAACTTGCCAGTGCCAAAAAGTTTATTCTGACTCTTTTTTTTGGAGCTTCTGGTACCCAGGTGAAGACACTCAGGTGCCTGATTAGAACCTGTGAGCATAGACCCTGCTAGAGCGGTCAGTTGGTGTCTGCGCAAAGCACGCCATGTTTGAATGATCTGGAATGGGCCCGTTCCACAGGGCAACTTCATGTTGCAGCATTATTTGGAGTGAGCCCCAGTACCATCTCCAAAGTAAAGGCTCCCATGTTCAAACAAAGAAAAAATCAACTAAATGCTATTTCCTTACTTTTATTGCTAAATGCTTATATTGTCTACCTCCAGTATATCAGAATCAGAATCAGAATCACTTTATTTATCCCCGAGGGGCCATTAGGAATTGGGCAAATATTACGTGTTATTTTTGTGCCTCTAATCTGAGCGCATTTAAAAAAAAATTTGCAAGTGCAAATGTTGCATGTTGAGGAGAAAATTGTTTTGAGCGAACAAACGTTTAATTTGAGCGAACAAAATTCATTGCTGCATGCAAGAAATGTATTTAAGTGTTTGCGATTATCCATATACGCACACAATAACAGCTCCTCTCACTTGGTTGTTGGCATTTGCTCTTGCTCAGATCTCTGCTTTGTGTGCTGACAGACATCTGTCGACCTGCTCTCAGTGTGTCGCTCGCGCTTTCAACATCTCTGAACCCTGCGCACTCAACTCTTTCTGTACACCATTATAAATGTGCCACAGTACCAACCAATCACAGAATTGGATGCAAAAATTCTGAATGACTGTTTTGGTCTCAATCAGCTCGCCAGCTACTGCATTCCGGAAACACTGTCCAAAGTGTATCTAAACCCATTTTCGATTCATATATTTAACTATTTTATTTTAAAATATATAATTTTTTAAGACCAATGTAAGACCAATGAATGTTATTGTGTAGCACGCAGGACCGACAGTACACGATGTGCTTTCAGGCTCTTTTGTTAGCCAACAAAAGAGCCAAGAAACAGCTGTGTGCTGTTCTAAAATGCATTTAAAACACGGGAGGACATGGTGCTACCTGCCAGAGAGCAGCAGGTGTCGGCACGGCCCCTCCTGAGAACCCTCAAGGTCTACATGCATTTAAAATTGAGAGGTGGGCACCGGCGCCAGAGGTGAGGTTGAGTATAGAGACCGTCCTCTGGACGCCGTATAACGGGCCCACCCCCAAGGCCCTATATGTGTTATGAGAGTGTGAGTAATGTGGATGTCTAGGTTGTGGAATAAAATTGAGGCACAGGTGACACACCTGCACCCCAAGGGGAGGGAAGGAAGGGAGGGGCAAGTAGCCCCTTCCTGGGACCAGCTCCCCCGCTGACCCCAGTAGGCACCCCCGCTCTCTGGAATCCACCAAGGCCATTGGGCCCAGACCCATCTGGACCGGGGCCCATGGCAGCAGCACCGCCAAGCCCCACAGAACCCGGGTGGCCCACCTGACCCCACCGCAGAGGAAACTGTACCCACCCCATCATCCAATCATCTCCCAGACTACACAAGACAATAGACACCCAGGTTAAGTTCATTCTCCACCTCTCCTATATCTCTCCCCCACCTGCAGAGTGAACTCCTGGAGAGCAGAGAACTCCTGCAAGGATGTAACAACCTCCCCGCTAGTTGAAGAGCCCCCCCAGTTTGGCCGATGCACCAGAGGCCTCCCCGCGCCAGGGCTGAGCCCCCAGCCCGGAGGCAGAGCACCCCCCAGTATGCAGAGGGCAGTGAAAACCATGTGGGCTGTATTCATTTCTGTAGTGACATCATTCAGGTTGCCCAACAAGCACACTAAAGGGGAGGTTGGAATGTTACATTTCAGACACTTTGATAAGTCTTCACATATCCCGTGCCAAAACTTC
>VOQK01039764.1:0-10555 GCA_015052645.1 Benitochromis conjunctus
CATCACTGAGAGTTACAAACTGTCTGAATTCTTTCATCTGTAATAAAACGATCAGTGTGGCTGCTCTACCAGATGTAACAATTAAGTTTAACATCCAGACATCCATGAAAACAGGATTTATGAAGTTTAATGCAGTTCGAAGTTAGCAGGAAGTTAGCTCTCTAGTTTCCACCCAAACATAATACACCATGTTCTGATTGAGGGATTTCAGAAAAAATAAAACGCACAGCGATCACTTCAGACATAAATGAAGACAGAAAACTAAACAGCAGTGACGTTTGTAGGGTTACTGAAGTTGGGCTAGCTGCTATATAATGATGTGCTAGCTACACAGCTATGTCAGCATAGGGTGACCAACCGTCCTCTTTTTTTTTGCACTTGTTGACTTGTAAAAGCCTATATGAAGTTTTTTATTTCACCATTCATTAACCGCACAGAGAAGGTGTTGTTTAAATATGTTAAAGTTCTCTTTAAGCAAACAGTATTATTAAAGTTCTTCATGACTGGGGGAGGTGTCCTTTCACGTGACACAAACATAAATTATCCATAGTTGATATAAAAAAGTACTGATTGGATAATGTTTAACTTGCTGCAGGGCAGAAGGGATATAAGTGTCAGCAAAGCCAAACGTGCATGAGACAACAGTAAAAAACATGTTTGTTTTCCTTTTGGCGGTGCCTCTTCAAACCAGTGTTCAGCAGCCTGGGGCTTTCTGCGCTTTCACAGGTAGGTCGCTCATCAAAATGAATGACAGCTGCTCGGTTAGTTGGTGGACCAGCTGATGGGGGAGGAGAGCGTGACTAACAATACACTTTATGCCTGCAGCCATTAAGTTGCATGTTAATCCTTCGAGTTGTGTCTTGCAAAATGCTTTAAGCAGCTGACTTTAACGCCTTTAGCAAATCGGAAAACGTCCAACTGGTTTTAAAACTTCACAAACAGCCCGGCCTGGCCAAAACAGTCAAAATTATTCCATCAGTCTGCTTTTTATCCAGCACCCAACCTTGAATTTATCCATGTATATACCTTTAAATCACAGCCAATCACACACACACAAGAGGGTGAGTGTGTAAAGGGTCCACCGATCTGTCTTTGAACGCAGCCCGAGCAGCTGTAACACTCTGCTGTTGACTTCATATTGACTTAGCCATTAAAGGCTGTAAGACGTCTGAAATCAAAACCTGCGTAACTGTTTGGATTGGACTGAGCGTGACTTATAAGTGTACACTTGAGCTGTGTTAAACACTTGTACTTCTGACACACACAGGTCGTCAGTGCAACTTGTAAAGAGAGAAACAACTCATAATAACGCGTAACTCTCGCATACTCTCGCAAGAAAAAAAAGGGGTAAACAACAACAATGAATAAAAGCAGTGAAAGTGAAACTCAGATTTCAGCGAGACGAGAGCAGACTCAGGCTTGTGTTAAAGGAAGATGTCATGTAGGCCTGTGCAAACGAGTGCAGATGGCTGATTAATTGCTCTGGCTCAGATGAAACAATAAACAGAGCGAGAGCTGGATTGTTCCCGTCAGCCTAACTGTCATGTCAGCCTCTAACATCATGATTTCAACATTCTTCCAGTCTCCACATTTCACTCGTGACTCAAATGTTTGCTCTTTTTGAGTCAACATTTTGAAAAATAAAGACATTTGAAAGACACATCCACATCCTTGTTTTCTCTTTTCTTTACCTATCTTGTTAGCTCCCTCTGAAAATCCCACAGTCTTGCTGTATACGAAGTCTTCATGATACCGTTTGGTCTCGGGGCACACTGACACACCTACAGTAAATGTGCAAACAGGTAAATACCTGAACAAAACCCCTTCACAAGCAATTGCTACACCCAATTACACCTCAGACAGGTTACATGAACCCACTTGTTTTTCTATTTTACGCTTTTTCTCCTTTTTTTTCCTTCTTCTTCTTCTTTGCTTTGACATTATAAAGACATTTCGACAGATTGTTGAAACAATGCTTAAAGTCTTCCAGATGGAGTGTCAATAGGTCCCTTTAAATTTTATGAAATCAAAGCACAGTCAGACCAGACCGAATTACAGCTGAGAGTGACATGAAAGGAAAGGAAAATTCCCTTTTCCTACCGTAATGCAGCAGATAACTTAATATTCAGTAGCTATGCTCTTTTATGATTACTCTTTTGATAAAGTCAATTAGCCATTTGAAAATTTGTGATGGTGGCAAGATGGGAGCTGAAAATCCCAAAAATCTAAAAGGTTTTTAGAGGAAAAAGTCAAATAAACTCTCCTTTCCACGTTGAACTCGTGGGATGCATAAAGTGTTCCTGAGAGCTGCCACTGGCACATGTGCTGGACTTTCAGGACTCTGGAGATAGAGCATCTGTTGACCCCATTACTCGGTTAAACAGTCCGGTCGGGGTTCTGGGACCTGGAAATACTGACTACTACTAACACATGACTAATAGACAAACACTAACAGCGTTAGCGTATTTATCTGTCAGTTTAGCCTGATTTCATGTTCCTTGATGGATTTATTCAAATGTGCACACACACACACAGATACATTTGTCCTGTCTTTGCGAGGACATTTGTTGCAAAAACATAATGCTTGTCCAAATTGTAATCTTAACATAGTTGTATCCCTTAAAACAAGTGAAACGCCCCATTGCATGAGAACTTTGCCCTGTCAAAGATAGCTGTATGAGTACAAACACATGTACTGTACCCTAAGCAGTTCTTCTCCCCAGCTTGGGATATTGGTATTTTTAAAGTCTTTATTAAACTGTGACATGCCTAGGCCCAGTGGGTCACCACATGTATGCCAAAAACTCTCTGGCATATCCATTAAGATGCCATTAACAGACTTTGCTCTATGGGTGGCTTAAATGGCCTTAGGCTCATTTAGATGCAATTCTCTTCATATATTCAATGAAAAAAACAAAAACACTAAAACAACAGTTCCAGCTCCTCTGGCCATTTGTTCATGCAATTGTCCAGGATTATCTATGTGTACCACTGAGCACTACTTGCTAGTTTCATTGCTAAACTAGCAAGTAGCCTACACTTACCAACATCCACCAGCATCAAATTGTGCATGCCCTCCCATTTGTGGATCTGATTTTCTTGGCTTCATTTGGTTGAAAAGTGAAAGGGAGATTTTTTATGTCTGTTTTTAAATACAAAGGACCAGATTTACACATGCCAGCGCAAATTCTGTTTCGGTGCTGTCTGTATATATATATATATCAGTATATCAGTGAATATTTTACTTTCTGCACAAAAGACATTTTCTGTGGGTGGCTAACCTTAAGCTAACCCTAAATATTACACAGCCTGACAGTAATATCATGATAGTTTATTTTCTCGCTGATCCATAGAAGAATAAAATATGATTTCAACTGCCTCTATTATCATTCCACATGAAATGCAGTTTAGTTCCAGCAGAAACAACCCTGCTGTCATTCTGCTCGCAGTTGTGCAGTTATCCACAAAATAATATTTTCTCTCTAAATTAGCATTATGGAGTTTGCACCAGTGCTGAGAGCTTCAACATAACAAGGTTGCAAATCACTGTACACGCTCTTGTACTGTAAGCACACACAGTGCGTCAGCTGGCTAGTAATTGTCTAGAGCAGTGTAAACAGGAAACATGTCGCGGGACCTCGAGGTTCGTCATCAGACCTCCCAAAGCTTCGGTACACAGCAAAACAATATGAGCATGACACTAAAAATATACACCCATTTGTCAGCATATCTGAATTTACCTTCAGTGTGAGAGAGTGCATGTGGGCATTCGTGCATGCCTGTGCATGAATGATTATGTGCGAGTTTATCTACTGTATGCGTCTGTGTGTGTTCATGTGGATGTGTGTGTAGCTGTGTTGTTAAGGAGGCAGCAGTATAAACATACTTGTGGAGAATGGGGCAATTTCCTGGTACACACAGCTGGATAAAACCCTGGACAAGTTAAGACACAGTAAGAGAGAGAGGAGACGACGAAAAGACAATGTTTTTCTTTTGCTTCTGCTCAGTGCTTTACAGGAAATGCTGGAGGTTTTGTACATTAAATGGGACCTCTTTTATTTGCAGTTTTGGGAGAAGTTGTCTTACTTTACTTTGGTAGTTATTCAAGCACATAAATATAGAAATTACTTTTATTAATTGTCTCACAACAAGACATTTCCCTGTTCAGACCTCTTGGTCAGCTCAGGGCTTGTGTGCACTTTAATGTTTACCCTGCAAGGGTTTCCTTGCACAGTCTAAAGACATGCTTGTTAGGTTAATTATTAAGTAGGACTATATGTGTGTTTTTTTCTGTGTTAGCCATGCGATGGACTGGTGGTCTGCCCACTGTGTGCCCTTCCTCTCACCCTAGGACACCTGATACAGGCTCCAGCACCTCCACATCCCAAGCTGAGTAGTGGGGTTGAGTGGTTAAGAAAGCAAATGGTTGTGTAAGTTTAAGATCATACCTTCCCGAGCTTGTCCTCATTCTTCGAGTATGTCCGTGCTGTGACTTAAGACCAGTGCCACGACAGACTCGCCACACATTGATGCTTGTGTGTTACATGATACTCTTGACAGTCATTTTTCAGCAATTCAGTGTTGTGAATCATCCCAAGCCATTATCTTTTACTACACTCCAATCCTAGATTTAACCAAGTAGAGTTTTCTATCCAAAAACTAAATGGATGATTAAATCTAGTAATATATCTATATTATTGCTAAAGCACTTTCTGGATGGATGCAAACTGCATTTTGTTGCCTTGTACTCGTGACATGTGCAATGACAATAAAGTTGAATTCTATTCTATTCTATTCTAAATTAATGCAAAACTAAGTGTCAAACATAAAGCTAACAAAAGGGCCACAAGCCTCAGACTTGTAATTGATACCTGTCCCTGTCATGCAGACCTTTTGAACAGGACAGTTTATGCCAATACTTCTGTAGCTAGTGCATCAAGGGATGCCCTGTCCAGCTGTCTGGGATAATGGCATTATCTGAAGCTCTGAAAAATAGTTTGTTTTTCCTGTTTTTAAATCAACATGCTTAATGTCATTAGTTCTGCAGATCTCTTGTCATAAGATTAAGAGTCTACAAAAAAAAAGGTTTCACATCATGGTAGCTTTAGATGTAAAGATTTCAAACCACTGTAAAGTCACCGGTGTCTCTTTGCTAACAACAAGTGGCTGAAAAATGAAGCCAGTGCAGAGGTTTGGGTGCTTTCACTGATAGGTGCATTAACACACTTTGCTAGGCCTCACTTCCTGTTGGAAGTGGACCTGTTTACTGTGTTTGAGTTGTGGGTGTCCTTTAGAGCGTTGTAATGGAGGCTGTCAAACAAATACAGTATGGCTTGGTAGTTAGGTACAGACCAGCCAAAAAGTTTGTGTTTTAGTTTTTAGAAGCCAAATTCTAATATTTTATTGGTCTGTTATTCAACCCTATTAGCAGATATGCATGTCTGTGCATTGCACCAGATTAGTTTTAGAACGCAGCTTTTAAATCAGGCTTCCTGTCTCTAGCTAATAACTTACTATCCCCTCTTCATCAAATATGGCTAAGTTGTGGCGCCAAAGAGAAAACAACATGGAGGCAACCAAGATGCTTACACTGAACAGGTCACATCATGGTAACTGCATCCATCTTCTATGTACGGGTATGGTAGAAAGAAAGGTATTAATACCTGTTTTGTTTTGAACTTTTTTCTTTTCTTTTTTTTTTGTTTTTGTTTTTTCAGAAAATTAGCCTGTGCTAAAATTAAAGATGGCAGTTTGCGGTTTGTTTTCTCTGAATGGCATCTGACAAAGTTAAAAGGTTGAACCTGTCTGCACATGGATGCAGCTCCTGCATGGCAAAGAACAATGTTATCATTCTGTCATCTGCAGGGCATACACACACACATATACACTCGCATACACACACACACACACACACACAGTGGGAGGATGAAAGCAGCACATTTTATGCATTGCTTTTGGTTTGTAGTAAACCTGCCATAAATTAACGGTGTGGTTCCTATATTTAGTTTGGAGCCAGGCCAAATGTTCTCACGGCTTGCATGTCTGACTAACTTTCTTCATAACTGCTTAAGCTTTAGGCCCAGGATGTCCACACACACATACACATGCACATGTCATTAATGTGCGACCCCCACTCAAACACTTAAACCCTTACAGATTACTTCGGGGGTAAACCCTGTGATGATTTTCATTTGAAGTGTAAAGAGCCCATTTCAGCACTGCACATTTAAAATATTTTTAAAGCTTAATTGACCACGAACATGACTTAAAATTCTTTTTATCTATACTCCACTGTGTTTTTCCATACTGAGACAAAGGAGGCTAGTGTGTCTGTAGAGTCTGAGGATTATGATTAACTCGTTGATTACTGATCCAGAGAGATGGAAGTGTGAGAATGAGGGAGGGAGCTGGAGAAACAATGCAAAAGATAAGGAGAAGGTGTGGGTGGAAAGCAGGGAGAAGGTGACAAACATCTCAACAGCTAGTGATATGGTGCGTGTGTGTGTGTGTGTGTGTGTGCGTGTGTGTGTGTGTGTGTCTGTGTGTGCGTGTGTGTGTGTGTGTGAGATTGTGGCATAATGCCAAGGTATCTCACCTTCTTAGCAACCTGACACCCTTTTCTAATGTTATCTTTGTTTTCCATCAACTTTCAGCAATACAATATGTATGTGACTGCGAGTGAGTGGGAGTGTGTGTGCATTACTCATGTTATGGGGACATAAAGCTGTTTACACTAGCACACTGTGGGGACTTCACTTCCTTATGGAGCCAAACAAACAAGTCCTCATGACATTACTCAGTTTCATTCATCCTGAAATAATTGAGTCATTCAGATAAGCTCCACATTTTGAAGTCTGTGTTAGTATTTTGGCTGCCTACTTGGGTTTTTTTGCAGCCAGAAATTCACTTATTTGGACGAGAGGGTGGAGCACTAAGTTATTAACTAACAGCAATAAAAACTTTACAGATGTCTGCTAATGAGTGCTAAGTAGCAGACCAAAAATCTGGACACAGGCCATATTTTGTGACATGTAACTCAATTAAAAATGCTCCTAAAGCCACCAACAATACAAATACAGTCAAAAGGTCCCATTAGCCCCTTTTCCACTAGTATCTACTCGGATTCACTCGGTTCGCCACAGTTTTCAGGGATTTCCATTAGAACATAGAACCTGGTACCAGGTCTTTTTTAGTACCTGCTTGCCCGGGGGTTCCAAGTGATCCAAGCAGGTACTAATTAATTGTTATAGTCAGTAGACTAAAGGTAACAGATTCTTGATTTAATTTTATTTGAAATATACTAATATGAAGTATTAAAACATAGCTGAAATTAAAGGCTTCAGAACTGTGTCACATGCTTCACTTTGAAGATCTACAGAGGGATTTTTAATTTTGCTGAAACATCAGCGTGTGTTTGCAAACACCTGCCTAACTTCTTTCTTACATGCTGGTGAAGCTCGTGCCTGTTGAACTTGCCTGTTTTATCAAACCTGACATGGTAAAAGTAGATATCCCCTTTTTAATGATCTGAATCGTCTCTGTGACAGTTTAATTGCAAATGTACTGAGGAAGTTATTAAGACTGTCTTGACATCACACATACTGGTCAATTTGATTAGCAACAGATAAATTATCTGTTGAAAATTGTTCATTTCCACACATCTATGTATGTGATCAGATCCCCTGATCTCAGAGGACTGAAAGCAGAGCCAGAGACAGCTTGAATTGCAAAATGGTCTCCCATTTAAGACCACAGCCTTATCCACAATACAGCCAAAGAAAACTGCTCCCTCTAAGTTTCTCCAGGTCCAGCCTTTGTTAAAACTAAAACTAAAACTAGCTTCCAGAGACAGGAGCTAACTATGGCCACATAATTATAGTAATGCAAAAAATGGTTGCAAATATGCAAACAGTTCTGTTCTGTGATATAGAAAGAGTTTTCATTTTGGTACATTTTAGTTCATATCTATATTACTGGGCAAGCACTGCCTGCCTTGCCTGTCCATAGTTGCCTGCATTGGAACACCTTTCAATTGAAGCAGTTATACTCATGTTGAGCTTTGCGGGTAAATGAAAGAGGGGAGTAATATCCAAACCAACTTTTTGTACCTGACTGTAAACATGTTTATTTTTGTTGTAAAGTTGGATATTAAACTGTAGCAGTATGTAGCCTTGCTTTTGGAGCAGGTCTCAGGTAGGCTCAAGAGTTGCTGTAGTTTTTGTCACTTTTATATTGAGGACTAATTTCCTATGGGACTAATTCTCTGAGGACAAAAAAGAATTCTTTATCTTTACCTTTGAATTTTCAAATGAGGATGATCACTAATTTAGCTAAGGTTAGGATTAACTAAACCTTTTATAAGCTAATGTTACAGTTGAGTCCTAGATTACATTTAAGTTTAGAACATTTTAGGATAAGCCTTCAAGGTGAGGGGAGAACTGCACAACACATGCACATTTATTGTAAACCAGTACAAACAGCATTGTACAAAGCACATGGCAATACCCTACAGCATTAATAATTTTTACTATAAGCATATGTCAAAGCGCTTTTAGTGTTTCCAGGTACTGACAACAACATGCTAACACTATAATGTAGAGAAAATGTCTTTACTGCTCACACCGCTGCCTGCTGCATCACTTTGAGTGATCTGACCTTCTGGAGTCAATCATGAGTCCAGCAAAACAGATATTGAAGTAAGTACAATCATTAATCCTCAATGTCAGCCCTTTGTTCATGTGTGTTTGACTGGTGAATAAATTCAAATTTCAAAAAGAACATATTCCAAACAACTGAATCTGGCTTACAAGCAAACTAAGACGAATGAAGAGTAAAAATAAGCAATTGAAAGTATGTGCACATACAGGAAGGATGTCATACTACACAGAGCGATTTGATCCCAGTCTACTACTGCCAGCCAAAGAACTGTTTATCCATCGTGTTATCAGTGTAGTGCCAAATTGATCACAGCCTTTCGTGGTTGTTTTTTGCTTCACTGATGAGGTGTTATTTCATTTTTCTTTTCACGTGCACCCTGTTCAGAGATTTGACTGCCTCACTCCCCCTGTAATGGAAGCAGCAGTGTTCACACTCAGGAAACTACCTCAGCCGTGGGGCTAACACATATGTGTAGAGTGAAAGTGTATTGTCTCATGCACTGATGGACCCACAGGATGTTATCACATGGTTGCAGTTTACTTCAACTGAATGGAGTATTTTAGCTTCTTCCAGCTCGTTGTTGTGGTTTTCTGGACCTTAATGCTACTGTTTTCACTCACCACTGTCACCACTCTTGTTTACAGACAGAAAGCAGATCAAGTCAGCAACTCCCTGAAGGATTTAGTGACTAAAGAGTCAAAAAGAGTTTTATCACGTGGTTGTCTGTCTATAAAGCAGGATCTGGAGCAGGTTGCTTCCTGTTAAAAGAGAGTTCTTCTTCCCTATAGTCACCATGGGGTCAAAAGTACCCCCATTTTGAGTTCTCTCTCTAATATTATTGTGCATTTACCTGCTCTGAGACCACACTTGTACTGGTGTTAGAAAAACGCGACTTCATATACAGTAACTGTTATTTATCAGGCTATACAGGTTTACCCAATTTATTACTACAGTCCAAATAAAAATGAGGTGAAGTGAATTTGCTAGAAAAAGCAGCATGCACTGGGGTAGAAAATAATATTTTAAAACTCAAACCAGAATTGTCCACTATATCAATCCCCATATATACTTATGTGATTTACAATTGGAACCAACCCTTTAACACTGTGCTTCATGTGTCACAACCAAGCAAAGGAACAGAGCGGTCCAAACTTTCAGGCTTTTGCAGCAAAATGAGCCAAGCTCACCCAATCCTGAGACAGACTTATGATTTATGAGTTCATATTGCCACTGAAACTCAGTGGTATTAGAGTACTCAGAGCAGGAGTGATGTATGCTGTGAGATGGATTCCACTCTCATAAATGTACAGATTTGTCTGATTCGTTTCTTGGCTCTCCCTTTGAACTGCGACTCGTGTAATAAACTCTGAATTCCAGCACAATTTCCTGTCCCACTGGAAGATGCTTTGATGAGATGAGATCAGAGTTAAACACGTACAGAAAGGCACATACAGACCCATGGTACACAGTGTTTATCTCACACATATGCCTATGATTGCACACACAGCCAGGCACATTTAGTTATACAGACTGATTACATGCATCACGGGCCCTGAGGGGAATCCAGATAAAGTTTAAGGTGGAGGCAGAGGAGAGGATGAATAAAGCTCAAAGGCAGCCTGACACACGGGCTTACAAGACAAAAGGCTCCATAAAGACAGGATGTGAAAAGCAGACAGTAAATACCATCCTTGCAACAATACTCCTGAACCTGACTTACTCAGTTTTATGACCGAATGTCTTTTCCATACTGACGGTACAATTTATTTTAATGTACAATAAGAAATAGCCCATAATGTCACCCCATGACAAAAAATCAGGAATTGGGAATTAGCCTGAGCATCTATATTTCTATTAGTTGTAATTTAAAGTGGTGTCTTAGCTAAATCAGCAGGCC